>JAFVLL020026207.1:25773-47546 GCA_021397915.2 Tor tambroides
AAAAATTATATATATATATATATATATATATATATATATATATTAGGGCTGTCAAAAGATTAATCGAAATTAATCGCATCCAAAATAAAAGTTTTGTTTACATAATATATTTGTGTGTTCTGTGTATATTTATTATGTCTATATAAATACACACACATAAAGTATATATTTTGAAAATATTTACATGTATTTACATGTATATATTCATATTTATATTATTTATATTACAGATAAATATATTTAATATATAAACATAACATATTTTTCTTAAATATATACATGTGTGTATTTATATAGACATGATAAATATACACAGTACACACACATATATTATGTAAACAAAAACTTTTATTTTGGATACGATTAATCGCGATTAATCGTTTGACAGCACTAATATATATAAATTTTATATTCGATGTACCAGTTAATTTTTAGGTTCCAGGCTATTTTTTCCATAACTTGTCCTCTCTAAAATGGATATGGGAATAATGTTGGAAAGGATTTTTAGAAAATGTTTATATTTTGCATTTTGTACTAGTGTCTGCATTTAATAAGCATTGAATGAAAATAAAAATTTGCTAAAATAATGTCCTCTAGTCTACAGAGTACAGACCTCTACAGTATGTCTGGGTCTCAGGAGAGTTTCTGAAGATGATTTTTAATCGAGTGTTAGATGATGGCAAAGACTATCTGAATGTAAAAATAGAGGAATAGAGCCTGAACAATTAAATATAACTCATAAAATACCAAAATAGTGTGCATCTTCCATATAGTGTATTAGTGTATCTGCATGCATGCAAACGCACACCTGTGTAATTGTGTTAAGGCGTTCCTGCATCTGTAACTTCCTGGCGACAGCTGTTCTCTCAGTTCGTAGTCAGGATTTCATGGGGTGATTTCTGTTGTCTGAGGAAAAATTCATTCTTTAATTTAAGACTCGGTCTCTTTTTCTTCTCCAGCAGTCACAGGATGTGCTATTTTTGTTGTCGACTTTGTGTGAGGTTAAAAAGCCAGAACAGCTGCTGTATTGGGTTCATCTGGGACTCATAGACATGTCTCACAGCTTTACTGGGAAATGTGTAAACCTTGAGTTGTGTCTTCCTGCTCAAAGTCTTCTGTTTGAAACTCTGGCATAAACTGCGGCTTCATTGTTCAGACGTCCAGGATTTGTCCAGTACTGGTGCTCTGAAAGGAGAACCTATTTTAGCAGCCTACTCAATAGACTGATGACACAGAGCAACCTATGTGTAATGGTTATCTGCACTCCAGACTGTGGAGCCACCAAACTGTCAACAGTGGCTCATGGGCACATTATTAGCGCTCACTTCCTTTTTTGGCCATTCTTTTTTGTCTGAGAGCTTGTCCATGCTTAAAAAGTGTGACATGCTGAGTGAGACTCTTAACTATAATTGAAGCTTGTTATGATGTTCTGCTTGGTTGCTGCTATGGCATCTTGGCAGACTTTCATTTGTCTGCAGGTCTTTCTTAGCTGGGCAAGATATTGGAGTTCACTGTTATTTTTTCTTATCTGTTTCATTTCATCTCTGTAATCTGTGAGATTCAATCAAAGGAAATGCTGGTCATTATGATGCCCAATTCTGTATGTTTATGTTTAAAGATGATTACAGATTTGCATTATGACATAAATGATTCTTAGCTGAAAGGCAGATTTTGAAATATTTTATATACAATATTTTTTTTTTTTTTGAAAGAATATCTTATGCTCACCAAGGCGACATTTATTTGATCAAAAATACAGTAAAAATGATAATATTGTGAACTTTTATTACAATTTAAAATATCTGTTTTCTATTTTACTATATTTGAAAATGTAATTTATTCCTGTGATGGCAAAGCTGAATTTTCAGCATCATTACTCCAGTCTTCAGTGTCACATGATCCTTCAGAAATCATTCTAATATGCTAATTAGCTGCTCAAGAAAGATTTCTTATTATTATCAGTGTTGAAAATAATTATGCTGCTTCATATTTATGTGGAAACTCAACCGTGATGCATTGTTTTTCAGGGTTCTTTGATGAATAGAAAGTTCAAAAGAACAGCATACAGAAATCTTTCTAACATTACAAATGCCTTTACTGTCACTTATTATTCATTGCATCCCAAATAAAAATATTGATTTCTTAAAACCTACATATATAAATTGCCTGTTCAACAAGGGTAATATTTTGTCAGTGTGAGGCACAGCATTAGCATGCTAACTAAAGCACCACTACTAAAAATATCAAAATCAAAGATATCAAAAGTTTATTTAATTTTGTTTGAAAAATTCTTCTGAAAATCTTCAGAAACAAGGGATTTTAGATACCTCAGTCCTACCTTTCATACTCAGTGAACAAGGTGAATGTTTGATGGCAACAACAAAGAGCGTCAGCCTTATGCTAATGTCGCTAATGCACAGGAAATGCCTTTGTTGGGAGAAACTAATCAGATTTCTGTAATGTGAAAGCATCCTTCATACTCAATTATCCCCTTGTAGTGCCCACAGGACCACATAGAGGCCAGAAAGGCCATTTACAATCTATTTGAAAGGTTACTGAGGAGCACTGGTGCAAAATCAATTGGAAATGCGAATCTAGATTATACACCCTCTCTGTGAAGTGTGTTAGCAAACTATTCTCCTCACAGAACAAACAAACAGCATGGATGTTTTTGTCGTGTCTTGTGGTGATCAGACTTTTGAATAGTTTCAGCTTCCTCATGATTCACAGAGCTGTAAGATGCTTTAAAGGAGAGAACAGCTCATTTCTGGCAAACAGTAGGTCACTTATTCTCTAGATAAATCGAGTCTTTCTTCCTCTTGAGACATGACATGAGGGAATGCTACACATGAATTTGGACATGGGTGGGCTCAGTGAATTCCACTCATAATATCTTCTCCCTCAAGTGCTTTGCTCCCACTAGATCGGGCATTTGACATGGGAACATGGGTGGTGCGGTCCAATCAGAAGTGGTCTTCCCCAAGCCATATTTCCTGTTAAGGGGTCACTCCATTCAAAGGATATTATGAAGGGGATTAGGCATCACAAAATCTGTCCAGGAAATGTTGACCCTTTTACTCAACAGATTTGACAGTATAAAGTTTAGGTCTATTGACAAATCTATGTGTGTTGATGTGTTTTCAGCATGGGCCGTGGTGGATGTGAACATGGAAGACCGGGTGGATGTATCTTTAAAAGGCCAGGCTGAAATCTCCTGTATCTACACTCTGAAGGAACCAGCAAAGATGATAGTCTGGTTTACGGTGAGAAAAACAGGCCCATTCACACTTTACATTATTTTCATTCACAAAAATCAGCTAAATGGGTAATTATTACAAAAAATTCCCTAAAACCCTAAAATCAAAAGATGAATGAAGAAATGAAGCTAAGAAAATAAACCAGATTTTAAGGCTATTAAGAATAGGCTAACAATTAAGTGCATTTCCTCCAGTTGTCGTAACTGTAATACACAAATAAAATGTCTTTATAATTTTTAATTAAATTAGCTAAAGATCAGTGTAACAATTACTACTGCAATGTATATTGTAGTTTACTAATTTTAAAAATGACATGTATTTACAATAAATAGTAAATTTGGTCACACTTTATTTTAAGGTCCAATTCTCGCAATTAACAAACCAGTAACTACGACTTTAGCATCAATAAACTCCTAATTTTCTGCTTATTAAGTTAGTAAGGTAGTTGTTAAGGTTAGGTAGGGATGTAGTATATGGTCATGCAGAATATATGCTGTATAAGTACTAATAAACAACAATAATAGGCATGCTATTAGTTAATAGAGAGAATTGGTCCCTATACTAAAGCGTTACCAAAAATAGTTACATTAATAATATTTACTACAAATACAATGATTTAGTAGGAGAAAGGAGTGTTTAAATAGATTTAATATTCTTAATATCCTTTAATAATTTTTTTGGAAATTTTATCAGTAGAATTTCAATAGAATGTACACTAACGTTCAGAGGGTTGGGTCGTTTTTTTCAAAAAGAAGTCTCTAATGCTCACAAAGGCTGCATTTGCTGTATTTGATCAAAAATACAGCAAAACAGTAATACAATTTAAAATAACTTTTCTGATTTTAATATATTTGAAAATGTAATTTATTCCTGTGATCAAAGCTGAATTTTCATCATCATTACTCCAGTCTTCAGTGTCACATGATCCTTCAGAAATCATTCTAATATGCCGATTTGATGCTCAAGAAACATTTCTTATAATTGTCAGTGTTGTGCTGTTTTTTTTTTTATAGAAAAAAAAAAACTTTTCTAATATACTGTACATGTTTTTATCTGTAATTTTGATAAATTCATTGCAACCTTGCTGAATGAAAGTATCTCAACATCCCTATACTTTTGAAGGGTAGTGTACAAATCTAGTGTTACCATAAATATTGAAGCTTTTTTGACTTTGTACAGAAATCGCCAGGTAGGGACCAAAGCAGGAAAAGAATCTACTACTATGATGATCAGAACGAGATCATTGACGAGGGCAGTGAATACGCCGGGCGGATCAACGTCACACACTCTTATGAACCACAGAACGCACGCGGAAGTGCCCTTCTGATCATCAGCAACGTGCAACTGAGTGACCAGAAGGAGTTCATCTGCACCGTGCATGATGTGTCGGCAGACATCGGTGAAGGACACACTCGTCTCCAAATATTCAGTAAGACAAATCAGACTTGTCTCACTTGTTTTAGAAGAGCCTGTCCAGGCTAGAGGATCATAAAAATATACCTCTTGACCTATTATGAGCTTCTTCCAAACACCAAACCTCTCTGTCCTTTAGACTCGCCATCTCTACCTGTGATTGAAGGTATACACACAGGGATTTCTGTTACTGCGGAGGAGCCATCAAAGGTAGAGCTAAAAAAAACCCCTATCCGTTTATGTAAATTTTATGGACTTTGCATAATAATGGTGTTTTCACTCAGGTTGCACACTGCAAAGTGGACGACGGATATCCCAGACCGAACATCACATGGTACAAGGACAGATTCCCTCTCCAGCAATCAGATGGTGGTAAATACAGGACCATTAAGTGAACATTCTCCAAAACAAAATGTCGTTTTATGACAATAACAAAAACAATCTGAATCCCCTTTAGAGGTAAAGATCTCTGAGTCGGTGACAACCAAAGCTAACGGCCTGTTCACAGTCGAGAGTAATCTGTACATTAAGGCTCAGAGGACAGATGAAGATGTCTTTTTCTACTGTGAGGTCAAATACTTAGTCCCCGGTGGAGTAAGAATGACAGAGTCCAAGGAAATCAACATCACAGTTCACTGTGAGTCAACATCCTTCAAGGGTTGTGGCTAGAAGGGATACAGCTTCGACCGGAAACTAACAATTAAATTAATTTTCTACCTATTAGATTGTGTTTAATTGATGTATACACCTACCCCAACCCTAAACCTACCCTTTACAATAATGAAAAAATAGTAATTATTGTTGTACAGTGTGACAAAAATTACGCTGTATTGATGTGCGCATGCCCAGTAGCGCCATACGTATCCCTTCTAGCCTTAACCTCCTTCAATCCTACATTTACTTTTTGTGTCCTCCAAACTTGTATGACAAGGATGAAACTTGTATGTCTTTCTTCTGTGGATTGATCGATTTTTGAGCGTACTGTGCTCTGTGCTGCCATCTGTTGGATACACAAAGCGTATCAGTATCTTACAATTTCTTTTCATCTTTCAGACCCTACCACAGAAGTAAGAGTGTATGTAAGTCCACCTGACAGGCTTATAAAAGAAGGCGACACTGTGGAGATCCGATGTGAGGGAAATGGAAACCCTCAGCCCGTTTTTACTTTTACACTTAAAGGGGTAATATATGAGCTGAAATCACTGCCAAACGTGTTCATTATGCCTGCTTAACTAAATACATGATGCTTAATAACTATGTAACTAATATTATCTTATAGCTGCATATTATTAACCATGTGGACATTACTTTGACTCACTTATCTCTGACTGATAACAGAATACTTTCTGATTGTAAGATTTTCTGCTTTGAAACAATACATATTGTAAAAAGTGCTATGCAAATTAACTTGAATTGAATGCCAGCTCTTCTGAAATCTCTGAAGTATGTGAAAAATATTTATTGGATCACCTGCAGTTGTAATTATTCTCATTTTCTTTCCAGGAAGAGTTAGATAATGTAGATAATGAAATGCTGCTTCTGGAAAATGTCATGCGGTCAGCCAGTGGGATGTATGTGTGCCAGTCATTTGACTTTGAATCAGGCTTAGATGCTGAGGACACCGTCAACATCACAGTACACTGTAAGAGCATGTTCCTCTGCAGTTCCTGTGCCGTGGCAGATGTTGGTGAGATGATGTCAGATTTTATCCTCATGGTGACTAAAAATTTTTTTTCTTTCTTAGATCTGGATCAAATTGTGGTGACACCAAAGGAGACAGTTCTGAACCAGGGGGAAGATCTCACCTTAACCTGCAACGCCTTGTCTTCTTTACCCACATCGACAGCATGGTATAAGGTACAAGAAGAAGAAGTCAAAATGGATGACCTGTAATAAAAATAAATAAATAAAAATATATTTTAAAATATATTTCAAAATATACAAAGAAATGGCCAAAAATAGTTTTTGCTAAATATTAAAAAAAAAAAAAGTATCTATGTAAATATATTTTCTACCAGTATATTTTTTCTGGCCATTTTTGTATATTATAAGAACTGTGATAACAACACATGCTTCAAGAAACCTACCTGTAAAGCTACAGTACTTTTAAAACGTTTTAGGCACTTGTGTAAAAATGCTGTAAAATGAGGATGCTGTCAAAAATAATGTCATAAATAGATTTTCTTTATCAATTAACTTCTATTAACTGAATTAAATCAACATTTGGTGAGACCATCCTTTGCATTTAAAGCAGCTTTGGTGCATAGTTTTTCAGGAAGCTTTGCAGGTAGGTCTCTTGAAGCATCTTGGAGACGTTACCACAGTTCTTCTGGATTTAGTCTGTCTCAGTTTGTTCTGTTTCTTCATGTTTCTTCATTCCAGACAGACTGGATGATGATGAGATCAGATCTCTGTGTGAAGCACTGGCTGTTGTCAGACAAAAATCTCACTGGATTATTACAATTAATGGCAAAATGAATGTTTGGAAATGTAAACTGATATTTCCTACTGAACCACTATAGCAAAAGATAGAAATAACTGACTTAAAAACATTTTTTGGCTGGTGAAACTACTAGTGTTCTAATAATTTTGACCCAAATAATTAAGACCCAAATATAGACCAATACCACATTTATGTGGTCTCAAAAGAGCTCAAGACCAAGACCCAATATCAAAACTACATAGATATGAATAGAATAGAATGAATCTGCTCGATAAACAGTGCGCTTGAAATGCTCAAGAATGTAAATTGACCTATTTGACGGTGTGTTTCACTGCAGGATGGCACGCGGCTGGTGGAGAGGCATGTTTTGGAGTTACACAATGCCTCCTATGACACTGCTGGATTGTATATGTGTGAAGTGACAGTCCCTTCCCTGCCTGAGCTACGAGAACAGAAGTCTGTGCAAATCAGTGTGCGAGGTCAGTCTTTGCCTACATTGTGAGGGCCGAATGTCCATAGAGGGAAAGTAAATCTGGGTTTATAAATAATAAAATGAAAAATATTAGCTCAGTATATAAAACATCACCAATATTATAGAAAAACTAAAAAGTGTGCTTTCATGACTAAACATCTAAACCTGCTTTAGGGAAGCCTAAGATCACAGAGGAGATAACAGTGGGTCCAGTGAATAAGGCTGACCGCTCCGTTAATCTGACCTGCTATGCAGCAGGCTACCCATTCCCCACCATCACCTGGACCCTCTCTGACCAACGGGTATCCTTATAGCAGTCTAATTCTAACCAATCAGGAACCATCACACAGTCACAAAGATCTTTTGCTAGTAATTTGTAAATCGGGTAGTTTGTGGTTGTATAGAGGGTGAAGCATATTGTTTGATAAGTATGTTGCAAAGATGAGGTGATTCAAGAAAGCTCTTGGGTAAATCCTGATGTGCAGACGTGAGTTAAAATATTCTAGATTAATGTAATGTAAACTGAAATTACCATGACAAAACATATATAGACTGGGCAGCCTGTCCCTGTGGCGGAGGCGGAGAACCAGAAGACGGACACTGGTACTCTCAGCATGATCTCTGTGAGAGCCACGTCTGAACTCACAGCCAAGTGCAGCGCTGCCAATGAGCTGGGGACAGAAGATGTTTCTCGCAAGATTGAAGCATGTGAGTTTTCCTTTTCAGATTCTAAGATTTCTACATCTGCATGTTCACAATTCTCGGATGTCGGTCAATGGTCACAGGTTTTTAAATAATTTATTTTTAGTGTACGTTTTTATCAGCTTTTTATGAACAAACCCACTGCAGTTCTTATATTAACCCCTGTATGGGAAATCCTGGCGTAATGTCATATTTAATGCACTTCATGATATTGATATCAAATAATGTAATATATTTTCTTTCTCTTTGCTTTTTTATATCATTATGGTACATTTAATGGTAAGTTTAAAACGAGTTCGGTAAAAAGTAATCTAAAAAGTAGTCAGAATACAAAGTAACCTAAAAGTAATCTAAAAAACAGTCAGAATGCATTACTAAAATGAGTAACCTAGATTACATTACTAACTATAATTTTCATTATGCAATCTGTAATTAACGGACTAAGTATTGTAAAGTAAATTAACGGACTACAATTTGTAAGTAATCTACCCAGCACTGTTGGTATCATGGACTATCAGTGAACATTTTTTACAGAATTTATTCATCTAGGTTAAATAATTTGATCAGTATTTTGTAAAATATTATTATTATTATTATTATTAAAATATTATATTATTATTATTAATTCTTTTTATTATTCATTGAAATAAAATATTATTATATTAATATTAAAATAATTGTTTTAACGTAATTTATTTCTGTGATGGCGAAGCTGAATTTTCATTAGCCGTTACTCCAGTCTTCAGTGTCACATGATTATTCAGAAATCACTGTAATTGCTGAATTGGTGCTCAAGAAACATTATTATGGACTGAAAAAGGTTGTGTTGCTTAATATTTTTTGGGAAAGGTTATTTCCACAAAAAATTATTCAGGATATTTTTTTTGTGAAAAAGAGTGGCATTTATTTGAAAGAACTCTTTTGTAACTTTTGCATAAATGTCTTTACTGTCACTTTTTTAATTCTTAGAAAAAAAGGAAAGAAAAACAATCTCACTGACCACAAACTTTTGAATAGTAGTGTAAAAATTAACCTTACTAATTATCATTGTTCATTGTTAGTTCATGTTAACTATTGCATTAATGTTAAACTAAATAATGAGCCAGTTTTCACAGCATAAGTCTTGGTTCATTATTTTATTTAATATTTTAATTAGTCATTTTAAATTTAATATGCAATAAATATGCTATTAGTTATTGTAAGAATGTATTAGTATTAGTTTATAAATGAACATTAACCATGACTAATACAGTCTGTACAAGTGTTGTTCATTATTAGTTCATGTTAACTAACACAGTTAAATTATGCAAACAAATACAATCTTAATCCATACCATTTTTTTTTGTGTAGTTGCACGTGTTGGAACAACTACAACCCAAGCCACCAGCACTAAAGGTATGTTTCTGAAGCTTTCACTCAAAAATACTTTGAGATATTTGTATATTTTTTCTTCCATCGGTGCAGCGACTGTTTGTATTTTGACTACAACAGAACACACGTTTGAGATTTGATGACAGAAAGCAGTATCTGTGCCATAGAAACAGTCATCTGAGAGGGCTGACGTGGTGTTATATATTTATTCTGGACGTGCATTCAACATAAACACAAAGCAGTTTTACTGTAACAGAAGGCGGCGGTTGATGGTGAAAATGCTCTCATGTGGTCTCTGGACTCTGATTAGGACAAAGACAGGCTTCACATCAGGCCTGGCTGACTGCCTGTGACCTCATGGGACCAGTGCGCTTGGCATCAGGGCAAATGAGGCGAAGCAGCCACTCTCACTTTGGGATATCAGCTGACCTTTCCGTTTCTTATTATGGCGGTCCTCAGAGCCCTTATCTCTGATACTGTTTATGGCTGTAGTCAGGAAAATAAACAGAGTTATAAGAGCAGATTTAGCTGGTCTCAGTGTCAGCGGTTGCTTATAGCATCATGTTCTAACCAGACACAATGCAACAAGTTAACAGCAAGAAATATGTCTGTCATAATATAGCAGCAGTATATTTTTATTTTTATTAAATAATTGACTTAATTCAGACATTAAAGGGGTCATATGATGTTGCTAAAAGAACATTATTTTGAGTATTTGGTGTAATGTAATGTATTTACGTGGTTCGAGGTTCAAAAAACACATTATTTTTAACATACTGTACATTATTGTTGTTCCTCTATGCTCCGCCTTTCTGAAATGCGTTCTGAGTAGCAAGGTGTGCTCTGATTGGCCAGCTATCCAGTGCGTTGTGATTGGCCGAATACCTCAAGCGTGTGATGGAAATGTTACGCCCCTTACCATGTTGTGATGCTGTGTCCCGGCGTGACCAGACTAAAACAATAAAACCCATTATAATTGAGGCATTTGTTGCATTCACTGAGGACATAACTGATTATAATGACTCATACGGACTTTTTACGCGTTGTGCTGTGCCACGCCGCGTAAACATAACACCATGTCTGCATTTGTGTTTGTAGAAACGCCAAACAAGCACTAATCTACACTGCTCAAAACTCGCGTTTGAATAGTCAGTAGCAAATTCTTTAAATATCGAAACATACTTACAGGCTGTGAGTCAGAAGCACCAGACTGTCCTTGCAACATTGGAATTGCCCCACTTTATAGTGTCCACAGCCATTCATACTGTTCACATTGCAGGCTACTCTCTCCCACGTTCAGGAAAGAGTCCTCCGTAAAATGCGCTGCACACACTCTAATATTTGCGTTGTACTGCTCTGGAACAGTGTTGTAAATATAATTTAATCACTGATTTCTAGTTGTGTACTCATTTGGAAGGCCAAACAAAGTACTTTCGCTTTCACATGAAACACACAGCGTCTTCATGACATGGCGGCGGCAGCAGCAACAATACTACAGCGAGAATAAAAGTTACGCCTTCTTTCATTGCGTGTACGTTTGGGCGGTGTTATGCAAATCTTCCCACATCGTGACGTAGACGTGGGGGCGTGTTTGAATGAGCCGTTTTAGGAGGGCGTGGCAGAGTCTTAACTTTTATAAAGAATATGTCTTTGGGTTTGAGACTTTAATCTTTGCAACTTTACAGATCTTATATATGCAGAAACAGCTTGTAACACTCCAAAGAGAAAGGAAAACATGAAATCGCATCATATGACCCATTTTAAAATGTTATTAATATTATATAAAATTAATATTTTTATTATTAGTAGTAGTATTAGTATTATTGTTATAGTAGCAGTATTTTAAAATGAATAATTAAATATTATAATATTTTTTCTACCCCGAATTATAGAACAATTGACTTGTAATTGTGCTAAAGCCTCAAGAAATCAAAGTAACTTATTTGGAAAATTATAGAAAAATTGATTTGTATATGTAATTGTACTAAAGCCTCAAGAAATTAAAATACCTTATTTGGAAAATTATACCAAATTATAGAATAATTGAGTTTTATTATAAATAGTCTCAAGAAATAAAAGCCTCAAGAAATTAAAGTAACTTATTTACTTTATTTATAATGATTTTTAAATAATTAAATATTTATTTATATTTTGGTAAAAATAAAATGAATGAGAAACTAATTAAATTAATGAAAAAAAATAATATTACAAATGAAATAATAATAATATTAATAAATATTTCATATATCTCCATTATATATCTCTCCACATATATATCTCCATTCATTCATTTTAAAGAAAATAATGCCCTAAAATTAGTCAACAAGGTCAATAACAATAAAAACATACCCCCCCCCCCCACAAAACTATATCCAGTTTTTTCTTTTACTACTTTTAAAAATACATTTTGTAATTTTTTTCCCTTTAAAATTTTCCATAGACCCCCTAGTATCCCTACACTGCAGTTTAACCCCCTGCTCTTACAAGAAGTGCAGACAAGATGTTGTAGCAATAGCTTCCTCACAGGGTCTAATCATGATCTAATTAAAGAAAAGCACCATGCAAGGTGAAGTGATGTATGAATATAACTGCTGTTTGGTAACTCAAACCCTTGTCATCACAGGAACAGGATTAACCCTTCCACCAAAACAACAAAGTACAGGTTTGTATTGTGAGGTTGAAGAGCAGCCTGACCACTCATCCCCCAGCCTCAATCACATGAGCACTCTTACTCAGGCTGTGTACAAACCATCATTTCTCATGCTAATCTGCACTGACCACTGAACTGTGACCATCTTTCTGGAATAAATGATTCCAGAGTACTTTGCTTTCTGTGTAATCGCCCCTACAACGAGTCACACATCATCACTGCTTTTCTTCACTCAGCACTCTCAGAATGCACTTTACTCACAGCCCTCTTGGAAATGAACTGTTATGGCAAAGGCTTTTTATATTTCTTTCAGACATACAGGAAACATTCACCTGAAGTTTCAGCTTTTCCTCTGTCAAAGTACTCACTTCAGCCTGCATTTCTTCTCTTACCACAGGAGGTGGAAGTGGAGTCATCATAGCCATCATCATCATCTGCCTCCTCCTCATAGCCATACTGGGCAGCGTGCTCTACTTCCTCTACAAGAAAGGAAAGCTGCCCTGTGGACGGTCAGGAAAGCAGGATTTGTATGTTTTTCTTTATGAGAAAATACATGTTATGCGAATATAATAAAATAAGTATAATTAACAGACTTAATTAGCTTTAAGCTGCTGTATTTTTTGATAGTAAGTTACTTCGGTCCCATATTAATATATAGAAAATTTTAGAAACAGCAATTTATAAGAATATTTGCAAAGGCAGTTTATGAGAAATATGCGATTTGTAGGTTTATTTGATTATTTGGTGCTGTAAAAATGACACACTGCACCTTTAAATCAGTGTTGTTATTGTTAGTAAAACTATTAAAAATCATTATTTTGTTAAGCTAAAATAAAATATTAGATGAAAAACTTAAAAAGCAAACTTGTTTTCACATTTCTCATTTTTAATTTGTTATGAAACTACTAAAACTAAAATAAATTTGAAATATATTTTGGTCTTTTTTTTTTAATGATCAAAGTTGAAATTACTGGAACTAAAATTAAAATACATTAAAGATAAATAGCTAAATGTTTTTGTCAATTTTATTAGTTTTTAAATAAAACTTAAAACTAAAATGACTAAAACTAAAATACTTTTAAGCTAAAGAGAAATATTGTCAATTTTATTTTTTTTTACTCTGTTCATTTTTTTTAACTGCTTGTTTTCTTTAAAAAAGGCCTCTAACACTAGCTTTCTCTATTCTTTTTCCATTCTGTCTACTCGTTTTCTTTTTATTATATGTATATGTCTGGATATATATAATTATATATATATATAATTATATGTGTATGTATGTATGTATGTATGTGGATATGGATAAAAGTGTCTGCTAAATGACTAAATATAAATGTAAAAATAAAGTTAAATTTAAAATAAATACTAAAACAGTATATAAATAATACTAAAATATCACTGTACCTTAAAATTAGAGCAAAATGGTCTAAAATGAATCAACGTAATGCCCTAGTATCCACACTAAATGTCTGGATAGATCTACATGAGTATTTTTCAATACACCATCATCATACAAAGCATTTAAAATCATCTGTTGTTTTCATTCTCCAGCACGAAGGAAAAGGCCAGTAAGGATGATATTGTGATGGAGATGAAAAGCGGTAAATCTGAAGAGGCGGTGCTTCTACAAGGAGTCAATGGAGACAAAAAGTCCCCCACTGAATAGGTCATTACTTCAGAACAATGATTCCCATTATTAGCTCTTTTACAGTCCACGGAACTCAAATCCAATCTTAAACAAGACCCAAGATTTGTAAGGCTGACACTCACCGTGCCACAGAAACCTGGTGGTATTTTCTCTCAATTAGAGTCAAAGACTGAAAACTACATCCACATGTGGAGAGATGCCAGCAGCCTCTGTCCTACAGCACTCAGTCTCAGGGTGAATCCCAATCTGAGTGCTTAAAGACCTCACAACACATCTTCCCCTCTACTTGAATTCCCACTCAATTCTGATTTTTATATTTGAAATGCTATAATCTGATTCAATACACCGTAAGATGATCCAAAAAGCACCAAGTTCATTATGGATGACTCAAATTGTATATAAATATGAAATACTGTATATATTTAGCTATTTAAAATGCCTGAGACATTCGAAAGGTTGCGCTTGAGTATCTTTTTGATAATGCGAGTCTCTTTGTTGAGGGGTTATTTGAAGAGTGCCGAAGAGTCATTATTTGCTGTGCTGTCGATGTGTCTGATCTGAACCTGCTCTCACCTCTACCGCACCATAGTCCATGCACTGAACCGTCTTTACCACTGTCAACATTCATCTGTCCTCTGGATCAGCACTGAAACTGCCCAATGATAAAGCTTGAGGGCAATTTCTCTACAAATAAATTGTCAGGGAAAGTCTCTGACATGGTTGACCTTTTTTTCCCAAAAATGTAAGCAAAATGTTGGGTTCATGTCATGCCTCTGGTTTTATTTTTTATAATTTTATTAGCTATATCAAATTAAGTTCATGTTCACTGCGAGGGCTGAGCGAGCGAATTACGTTAATGTCAGTTTGAGCTAAAAATGTCCCTCTGGTCTGAGTCCTGTTGAGCTCAGTTGTATTTTTTTTTTTTTAAAAATGCCATTACCTGCTGTCCTCATCTTGCACTGAAAGTAAATAATAAAGTAATACATGACCAACCCTCCCATTTTTAAATTTTAGAGGGAATATTAAAATGCATGTGGAAGTCTGCATTCATTTAACACATTGGAGGGAGAGTAGAACAGGAAGAAATGCAGGTGTTATTTTTATACTTAGACTTTTTTTTAAAACAGTATATATTTTATTAGGTTGTATCTTAATCTATGCAGTATGTACCCTGTACTGTACGCAAAGCAGACCCACAGATAGATACAAAAGTCCTTATTACACTGAAGTTCACCTGTTTCATTTCTGGTTTGTCACACCGTTTTTGTTTTGTGTCATTGGTGTTTTTGTTAATGCTTGTTTTTGAATTGTCCTGGTATTTCTATTAAAAAGGGCGGGCTTACTCGAGCCTTAATTTTGTCACTGTTTGGCCTATTTATTTATGTTCATCAGAAACAGCTGTTCTATACAATAGTTCGAAATATTTTAAAGGTTAAAGACAGGATAAGATCAAAAACAGATGTGGCTTTTTATAGGTACTAATAAATTAAAAAATTACAGCATTCACACAGAACGCGGCTTTGCATCGAAAAACGTGAACAGAATACAAAAACAAACAAACAAAAAAAACACTAAAGTTTAGAGCCGCGTTTTATTTAGTTTATTTTAACGTACTTATAACTTGAGTGCCGCATTTTAGACGTGAGATCAAAGGTTGTAAAAGACGCGAAACGTTCAAACATCCGTTTAACATCGAAAACAATAGAAACGCATCGAAGTCGAATGCAAAAACGCGTTCTGTGAGAACGCTGTCCCCTATACAGCACACAGCCAGGCCCAGTTCTGTCATGTCGAAGCACTTCTATAAAAGGACAGGCTATACCAGACTTCCAGAAATGTGTTCTGGTCAAGTTTCAGTACTTGAACTTTCCATTCCATCCATTTGCTACTAATAACGTTACTTGTTTTCAGCTGTTTTCCCACCAAAAATTACCATCCTGAAGGATGATGTCATTAATGAAAAAAGCCAAGTGATACCAAGTGAAACTGAGCACAAGGAAAACTGAGGTGACTTTCGATTAAAACTATATTCGAAAGAAAAGTTTTGGATTAAAATTAGTCAGAAGAAGAAAAAAAAAGTTAATAACTTGTACAGCAGACACACACACACACACACACACACACACACACACACACACACACACACACACAAAAAAAGACTTTAAGCTTTAAGACAGACACTGTGGCCATGATGTTTGTTCTATTGTTTTAATTAACAGTATAGCGCTGTGCATACTTCCAAAGTGATATGAGAATTAGCACAAAAGAAAGAAACCCTGAAATATCAGGCAAGTTATGGCAAAATGAGGAGCGAGCTCCCTCTTGTGGTCTGATTCGAGACATTCCAGTAAACACAGATATTCACTACGATGTCACTGACCAAGCCAAAGAAGCGTTTAAAGACAATGGAAACGTTTTCCAAAAATTCATGAGGGATATCATTCACTCTTTACACTAAACAAGGCCTTTTTTTCCGGGTAGCAGAACAAAAATTACAGACATATCTAAACATATGGCACTGCTCACAGTAATATTCACATCAGTAAACAAAAATAAAATTCTGACATGTACAGGAATGCAAAAATGAAATAAAACATTGCCATTTCCACGTATTCTATGTATAAGTAACTTTACACGCTTGATTTTAAAGTGACAGTATCATAGCACAAATTGGTACACTGTGCCAAATATAGTACACACAACCTTACACACATCCATCACACATCATTATCAAGAAATAGTAGTACAGTAAAATGAAATGATTAAAAAAAATGTATCACCTTCTCATCTCTAAACTTCATATGGTGCAGTTAAAAAAAAAAAAAAAAAAATCTGTATTAAACCATCATATGCTTCAAGGCAACAGAATCTACAAACCAAGAGTTAACAGCCTACAACTTGAACTAACCAGCTCGCCTGATCGTAAGCTCTCAAGGTTGCATGTGTACCTGCAAGATTGAGACGTGGAAGTACCTGCAATCCCAGTGCAACACTCTCAAGAACACTAGGGGCTAGTAGAAACTAAAATTGGGCCAGTTTTGATGTCGGCGACATCAATCATGAGTCCTCCAGTCCCACATGAGAGACTCAAACTCACTTTAATGTATTACTAGTGCATTCAAATGTGCTGGTGCAATAACAAACAATAACTGGAAATATTAAAGGCACAGTTCACCCAAAAATGAAAACGATGGCATTTATCATCACTCAAGTCACTCCAAATGACCTTAGTTCTTTTGTGAATTACAAATTTGAAGAATGAGTTTTTAATGCATACAATAGAAGCCAATCTCGTTTTGGACCCCATTGACATTAACTGTACGGACAAAACAGGTTTGGAATGACATGAGGGCGAGTAATTAATGACAGAATTTCATTTTTTTGTGAACTATCCCTTTAAGGAAGGCAGAATTAATGAATTTGATGCTGATGTCATTGAGAAAGTAGTCTAGCGTTGTGTTCACCCTGAAAACGAGACAGTCTTGCACTGGTTTTAAAGTACGGAGTCGCTAATGTAGATTCTGTTGAAATGTACGGTATTCCTGAGTACAAAGGGGAGATTGGGAAGAACCTTCTCCCTAACAGCAGGCGGACTATGGGCACTGCGATCATGGCTTGAACAGGGCTCCCGCTGAAAGATCGATCCAATCGGTGATGGGCTGAACACCAAAGCCTCGTAGGACAAGGAAAGAACAGAAATAAGGCCTTCCGCGATGAGCCCCGTGACACATTTCACCATTCCGATGAACGAAAACGCATGTATTTCAAGCAAAACGCAACGTACCTGGATGAAAACAAGATGTCCCATGCACGCACACTAACACACACACACACAGACTGAACAAATCAGCTGGGCTCACACCTGCGCAAGTTGCTTCTTATTTCAAGTATGCTACATTACCAAATTACACACAACCGATACTGTCACTTTAAAATGGGTTAAACACAGTATTCACAAATGTACATTTAAGGCTTAATTGTTTAGCACTAACAATGATAGCAGCAGTAAAGCACTTCTGTATTAATAACAATAAATCAAAAAAATAATAACATTAATAATAACAATATATTAAGGTGATCAAATGAAATGGTTTCTAAGATGAACAGCTTCATACAAGAGTCCGAACCTCCCCAAGAGTGATTTCAGTCCCCTCCGAATACAGAAACTTGGCCTTGGACCTTTTTAAGCAAATACTTCTTTGTTTTTTTATAAGCAGATTCACTTTGTGTCCAACCTCTCGCCCTTTATCTGTTAGAGAACACTATCTTTAGTAAACACACTACTTCACAAAAGTCGGAGACCACCATATTAATGACACATTCAGATTAGATGAAACAAATTACATGTCTCCTGACATCAGACGCGTGTACCCTTCATCAGCACGTTACTACTGGGAATCTGAAGGACTGGCTGTCCTTAAAACATTTGGGAAGTGAATTCATGGTACAGTACACAGTTACAGTAATGCTACACAGATGTAACAAGGCTGACGGAGAGCCCATTTCCGATGCCAGCCGCCACCACGCGCGTTAAAAAAAACCCCCCAACAACAACAAAAAAACAGTACCCTGGAGGTCAAGGTCAAGCGGAGAACGGGTTGCTTTGGGCTGAGCGGTATTCTTGAAACAGGCGACTGCGCTGTGGGGACCGACATGTACGGCATGCTACTAGACAGACGAAAAATGAAAATCACACACTTGAAAACAAAATGTACCGAAGCAACACAAGTAAAGGCCATTTTTCACGCCAGAAAATGCTCGGCTGCAGTCTGCTGTTTAACTCCCTTTAGCTATCCGAACTCCGAGGCCTAATACTTCACACACCCTGATCTCTGCAGCTGAACCTCTCCAACATACATGTGTATATATTAACTATACTCAATATTCTGATTTATATATTAAATCATATATAAACACATACATGTTTTTGTCTTTTTTGTTTTTGTCCTTAAGGGACATGCGTTGCCTTCAGGCTGAAGAAGCGGCCGCAACGAACCCCTCGCTCTTCCGCACGCACAAAGGAGGACAGAGAATCCGAGAAGTGTTACGGAGAAAGTGTCTCTCGCCGTCAATAGAGCTAGAGGTAGAGTGCAAGTTTGCGCTCTTTTCTTCTGGAGTCTAGACGAATGCATGGCGAGCGTGGCCGGGCCGTGACTGGATGCTCGGAGAAGTTTCGTTATGTTAAGATATGTGCAGTGGAAGGGATGGACACAAACTCCCTCAGGATGTTCTTGGCCATCTCGATATTGTTCTGTGCAATCATAAGGGCTTTTTGGATGTCCTGATGGGAGTAGCCCTGGCTCAAGAGGTGCTCGATCTCGCTGCTGATCTGCTGGCTGGGCCCTGGGCTCGCTCCGGGGGGAACCGGGCTGGGCCTGCGATCTGAGTTAATGCGACGGGGAAGAGGCTTAGGAGGCCGCTCGGGGACTTCAGTGGGGTCCATGACTGCTGAAGACACAATGTAGAACAAAAACGATGTCAATAAATATAGACAATGACATCTGAGATAATGACCATACTGCAGTTGCTGTTCTAAAATAAGGAAGCCATGACACTCTCATGGGGTTGAAATATGATCTAAAATAAATATAGGCGGAGAAAGGAAATGGCAGTGCAATATTTGCTATGTAAATATATTTTAAAAATATTGACTACCATAGAAATCAAAAGATTGGACATACTCGACTGACCTGTTTCTTCACCTAAAAAAATCTTTTGATATTAAAAGATGGTTGAGAGCTTGAAGCAGCTGATGAGTTAGATAAAATAAAATATACATATTAGATAACACTATATATAATAAGTTGAAGTACTAAATAACTAAAACCATTAACTTCAGTTAAAAAAAAAATTAAATAGTTACAAATTACAAATTTAATAAAATTTAAACAAATAAAAATGAAAACTGAAAATATAAATATACAAGCCAAAAAAACAAACAAAAAAACTATAGTTCATAAACTTATAAAACAATGTACTAGTATATATTACATAAAGAGTATATGAATAATAAGCATAAATAGTAATCGAACTAATACTAAAATATCACTCAGTATGACTTACTTGCTGCCGCTCCAAGCTCGCTGTCTATGGAAAGGCGGCTGAAGGCTGAGGATGTAGGGCTGATATCTGAAAGCGTGCGTCGGGCGAGGTTGGTGGGTATATGGGGCTTGGGATAGTCATAGCTGTTCTCCTCTTCCTCCTCACCACATGCACCAACAGGATCCCTTGGGCCATTAGAGCAGGTCAAAGGAGGCAATTCAGAGTAATCTAAACAATCAAGAAATACAATATTACACATTTCAGAACACACTAGCAGACTGCCTGTATAAAGACGAAGAGCTTTAAACATGACAGTACCTGAGTCTCTGGCCTGATGTGGTGCAGAGGCAGTAAGGGCCTGGGCTTGAATGTTGTACATGGCTTCGTACATCTGTGGGCTTTCTGACTCCATTTCATTGAGCATACTCCTACAGAAGGAAACATGAGTGTCAGTACACTGAAAGAGATCTGATATCTATGTGTAGTCTATTCAGTGTCTCTTGGAGTTTTACACCTCCATGGCTGCTAAAACAAGTTTACCTGGGACTGAGAGAAAGTGGAGGAGGTGGTCTAGGCACAGCTTCCCCTGCAGCAGAGGGCAGCACTGGTCGAGAGGATGGAGTCATGTACTCCGACTCCTCATCGTTCTCACAGGTGTCCTCCCCGGTCTGAGCTTTGACTGCTGGGAGAGGCCTGTCAGCACAGAGAAAGAGTCAACACACATGTGACTGCTCGCTTTACTAACAGGTTCAGAGTCAGTGTAGGAAGTGAGGGGGTGTTTTTATGATATTGGAACAAACAGACACTGAGAGACAGACAGACAGATTTCACCAGGTGACTTGAATAGCTCAGTTTGGAAACAATTCATTCTAGAATGGTGATTTTACTTTGTGATTTTGTGTATCTGCACAGGAAATATAAATTGGAAGCTGAACTTCATCTGGAGACTTTTTGAGTGCAAACAATCCTTTTAGGGTTAAATGATTTGAGGAAAAAAACTAAATCTGGGTATTTACACTTTTTACAAGAACAAACTCAAACCTCTTTTAGTAACCATAAAGTAAACACAGTTCAGAATCTCTTTTTTCATTGTCCACAATAACTCGGTTAATATGACTATAAAATGTGTATAAAATTGTGATAAAAAATAAAATGCATCGGAATAATTGCATTTAACTGTATTTAATACAAGTAAAAATTATTTTATTTATAGTGCAATTGTAAAATTACAAATCTAATATTTACATCCTATTTTTTATTAAGTTAAAGCATCATTTTTTAAGGTTTGCAGGTGAATAAATATATTTATTGCCAGTTTCAGAATTAAGCTTGGTACTGTGTTTTTTTTACACATAAACAGCTCATGACACAGTGTTTCAGCTTCTCAGAGCAGCTTGTTTCACACATGTAAATGAACATAGCGCCACACTTCACTCTGAAAGCAGCACTAAGTTATTAACTATTGCATTAAGTGCAATTTCCGAGCTTCTTTCGATATGCAGTACTTTGTACTGCTCTAGTCTTTTGTTTGTGATATCGGCTCAATGGCACCTACCTGATTGCCAAGGAATAGATGGCATTAGCCGAGGCAGATGGCTTTACTTTCGGGCTGTCGTAATCTGACCCAGGATTGGATGATCCAAAACTCTGCACATGAAGCAAATGAAAGGGAGATAAAAGTTCAGATTAGGCTTCTGTCAATGTGTAAATATGGCATGTGCGTCCTCACCAGCTGGTGGTCGAGGCTGGGGGGGCCGTTGTTCCTTGGGCCTTCTGCT
>JAFVLL020026208.1:0-11004 GCA_021397915.2 Tor tambroides
TCTTTTTTATTCACGAGATTTACATAAGAAGGAGGAAACAATGGTGTTTGAGGCTCACGGTATGTCATTTCCATGTACAGAACTCTTATTATTCAGCTATGCCACACTCTCAGAAATAAAGGTACAGAAGCTGTCACTGGGGCGGTACCTTTTCAAAAGGCACATGTTTGTACCTAAAGGGCCCATTTTGGTACCTTAAAGGTACATATTAGTACTTAAAGTGTACATATTTGAACCTAATAGGTACAAAATTGTACCTTTTGAAAAGGTACCACCCCAGTGACAGCTTTTGTACCTTTATTTCTGAGAGTGCAAGGTAAATACGGTTTTCCATTCTATGGCACCTTTAACTTTAAAATTTTATGCTGTTTGGATGGCAATGTGTGATTATAAAGTGCACAGTAATCTTGTTTATTTCAAATTTGGCAATTTTTCAGATGCTTGGCTATTAATGTGAAACTGGCAGTCGACAGTAACAAAACATGTTCTCCTCCAAAGGTCTGCTTTGTGAAACTGACAAACCTAACATTTAGTTTTTTTTAGTGTACACTGATGAGATCAGTTATCACACCTTTTTCTCTGGGAAATGTCATATTGAATTTCGAAATTTTTGACTGAAACAAGATTGTTATCTTAACCAGGCAATTTCCTTGTGAGGTGTGATTTATGTACCGTTGATTATTTGACAGTTGGATGTGAATATTGCATGCATGCTTTCTTGTTTAACCTCATTAGATACGTGAAAGATCCTGTGTAAAAGGCACATATAGTTTTTTTAATCTGAACTTGAAATAAAGCAAATTAGATGAATGAGATCTCTTCTCTCATTCATTCTCTAAAATATTTCTGTCTTTCTACCGAATAATAATCAGCTCAGGGCACATCCTGAATTTAAATTCTTTGGATCATCTTCACAAAAAAGGCTTTTCTTCTGGCCTAACAACATTAAACACACAGTCCCTTATCATGCTTCGTAACTTGCAGTCTTAATGTGCTGTGCTCCACATATCCAGCTTCCCCTGTGTGCTGCCGTGTGGGCGCAGCATAATGGAGCTCACACGGAGCACATGATCTGAGTGAGCCACCTCGCACACAGCGTGTCTTCTATCAGCGCGAGTTACTTTTGAAGTTTCTGCTTCTGCGGGTCACAAGATTTCTCATCACAAGACAAGATACGAACCCAGCAGCACAGTGTAAATGGGCTTGTAATATGTATTCAAAACCAAAAATCCTCCCTAAAACCAGTGAGAACGTATGCAGATTTAGTGCCAATGACTGCTGTACTATTATATAATGATCAAAAAACCCTATTCTAATATGTATAATAAAAAGAAAGATTTCCAAGAGAGCGCAGATTGTGTGGTGTGTATGTACATCTACTGGCGAGATATTAGATCATCGGTTTGTAGTGAAAATTAACTCTGAGCTCTATTAATATTGCTGCTATCATCTTTCTCAAGGAGCTGTGTTGTTCACAGGGCACTGAGTAAGCATGATGTTATGGTACTTTATCTTGTGCGTCTGCCTGTTTGTGGCAGAGACCTGCAGAATAAAACTTTAGTCCTATGGGATCCCTGTAAGGATCCCTGATTGAATGGTAGAGCACAGTGCTGGCAATGTAAAGGTCATGGGTTTGATTCCCAGGAAATGTTTGCACTGATAAAGCTATGTAGCTTGAGTGCACTGTAAGTTGCTTTGAATAAAAGCATTTATGCCAAAATGCATGAATATCAATGTGTCTAAATGTGTCTTTTTCTTTTGTATCATTTGTATTTTTGTCTTTTTAAGGTGCGTAAAATTATCCGGGTGTGTAAAGGCATCTTGGAGTACCTGACCGTTGCAGAGGTTGTGGAAACCATGGAGGATTTGATTACTTACACTAAAAACCTGGGACCAGGTACTTTTTATGTCCCTGTTACTTCCTTTTGAAGAGGTTTCACTTCATTTTGATTTGAATTTCTGAAAGCTGACGCTGTTGACATCTGGCTCATGCAAGTGGACAGTTGGCAGAGACTATTTGCATGAATGGAATTCATTGTTATTATGGTTGAATAAGTATTTTCAGATGCTTTTGTTACTCTTTTGTTTTTTAAAGATTACACTCTTTGAATGATGGTATGACCATGAAAAACTGATTAGTTGTTATATATCTTCTCTCCAGCTGTTTTTATTAGGTAGTAGGTTGTTCTTGAAGGAAGAATTTCTATTTATGTGAGGCATTTTCAGTTGCTAATAGCCTTGAACAGGCTATTTTCCTCACTTTTATTATTTTACTCTATGTATGGCATGAGCTATTAAAAAAAACATACAATATGAAAAAAAAATACTATCACAGTTTCCAAACAAATATGAAGCAGCACAGCTGTTTTCAACATTGATGATAATAATAATAATGGCTACTGAAAATTCTGCTTTGCCGTCACATGGATAAATTACATTTTAAAATATACTGAAATTTAAAACCGTTATTTTAAGTTGAAATAATATTTCACAATATGATTTCTTTTTATTTTAATCAAATAAATTCACCCTTGGTGAGCATGAGACTTCTTTCCAAGACATTTAAAAAAACTTATCGACGGTAGTGTATATTTTTAGATTATAATGTTGGATATACATGTATCGACTTTTTTATCATTTAGATTACCCTTGTTGTCATCATGCTTACTTCAAGTTAGTCAAGTTATGACTTTGTTAGGCATGACGAAAATGGCAAAGATGATTGACGAGCGGCAACAGGAGCTGACACACCAGGAGCACCGTGTGATGCTGGTCACCTCCATGAACACAGTGAAGGAACTGCTGCCTGTGCTTATATCAGGTGAGAGACCAGCGAAGTGCTGTGTGTTCGTGTGTGCAGCTTGCGGTCTCTGTGTGCCAGCCCGTTGATATGGCAACACTGATAATTGGAGCCATTTAACCGCCTTGCGGGGAGGGATAGATTTTTCCCTTCATCCAGTTGGCTTTCTGCTGTTGGCTCAGCAATAAATAGCCAGGTTGATGGCAGCTCATCTGCACACGCAGAAAGGCTTTTAATGTCGGTGTTTGCAAATATGTATACTCATATGGTGATAATTAGTTGGCTGATTTTTGGACACATCAAATATAAATGACACTCTGATCTTGATGTGTACAACAGTTTTAGACAGCCCATGAAAAGGAGGACTAACAAAATTGTTTTTTGATACCCATCAGCCATTAAAATCTTTGTGACAACCAAGTGCATTAAGAGCCATGGCGTGGAGGAGGCCTTGAAGAACAGAAACTACACATTCGAGAAGATGAGCGCTGAGATCAACGAGATAATCAGAGTGCTGCAACTCACTTCATGGGACGAGGATGCCTGGGCCAACAAAGTATGAGCTTTATCATGCTAACACATACACTCCTTTCTACAGCCCCACCTTAAACGGTCACACTAAGTTATGTTGGCTTCAATGGATCAAGCAAGTTAAGTGAGCAATTTTCAATTAACTATGTTTATGAACTGTGAACATGACAGTGGGAGCGAAGTAAAAGTAAAAATCCCATATCCCATTCATTTTCTCCATAGAGAAAAAGACTTCTAAGAGTAATGTGTGAACTTTTGGTGTGATTAACAAAAAAATAAAAAATAAAATAAAATAAATAAATATATATATATATATATATATATATACATACAGTGCCTTGCAGAAGTATTCAAACCCCTTCATTTTTTTCACATTTTGTTATGTTGCAGCTTTGTTAAACTGCATTAAATATTTTTTTTCAATCAATCTACACTCTATACACTATAATGGCGAAGCAAAAACAGAACTGTCACAACTTTGTAAATTTATAAAAAATAAAAAATCTGAAATAAGTATGTTGCATAAGTATTCAAACCCTTAAGTCAGTACTTAGCTGAAGCACCTTTATAGCCTCAAGTCTTTTTTTGTTTGATGCAACAAGCTTTGCTCATCAGCATTTGGCAATTATCTGATATTCTTCACCTCACCTGTTCACCTCTCAAGCTCTGTCGGGTTGGATGGGGTCAGATGCACATTTTCAGGTTTCTCCAGAAATATTTGATTTGGGTTCAAGCCCAGGCTGTGGCTGGGCCACTCAAGGACATTCACAGAGTTGTCTATAAGCCACTCTTGCTGTGTGTTTAGGGTCATTGTCCTGTTGGAAGGTGAGCCTTCTGCCCAGTCTGAGGTTCTGAATGCTCTGGACTGGGTTTTCATTAAGGCTATCTCTATATTTTGGTGCATTGAGCATTTCTTCTACTCTGATGAGTCCCTCAGACCCTGTCGCTGAAGAACAGTCCCACAGCATGAGGCTGCTACCAGCACACTTTACGTTTGGGATGGTACTCTGCAGGTGATGAGCAGTGTCTGGTTCCCTTCAAACATTATGCTTGAAATTGAGGTTCATCAGAACAGAGAATCTTTTTTCTCAGAGTCTGAGGTTCCTTTAGGTGCTTTTTCTGCAAATTCCAACTGTGTTTTCATGTGTCTTCACTGAGGAGAATATTGAGTCTGGCCACACCAGCATGAATCCCAGATTGGTGGAGTGTTGCAGCGATGTTTGTCTTCTGTAAGTTTCTCCTATCTCCACACATGATCATGGAGCTCAACTAGAGTGACCATCAGTTTCTTGGTCACCACTCTAACCAAAGCCATTCTCCATCAATTGTTCAGTTTGGCCAGGAGGTCAGCTCTAGGAAGAGTCCTCCAAACGTCTTCCATTATGGATAATGAAGGCTACATGCTTCTGTGAACCTTCAATGCAGCAGATTTTTTTCTGAACTCTTCCCCAGATGTGTGGTTTAATGCAATCCTGTCTCTGAGCTCTAGTTTTTTGACCTCAGGGCCTAACACGCATTTTCAGCTGTTAGACCTTTTATTAAGACGTGTGCCTTTCCAAATCATACCCATTCAATTGAATCTGCCACAGGTTAACTTCACTCAAAGTGTGGTAACATTTACAAGCAAAATTAATGCTCCTGAGCTAAATTTCAACTGTCCCAGATAAGAGTATGAATACTTATGCAATGGAATCATTTCAGGGTTTTTTTTTTCTTTAATAAATTTGCAAAGATTTGCTTTGCCATTATGGTGTATGGTGTGTAGATTGATGTGGGGAAAAAAAAGTAACTTAAAGCAGTTTAACATAAGGCTGCAACATAACAAAACTTAAAAAAATTAAAGGGTTTGAATACTTCTGCAAGGCACTGTATATGTATAAATTATTAGAACAACACTAGTATGTTCACCAGCTAAAAACTGGTTTTAAGTCACTTATTTCTATCTTTTGCAGTTTACATTTCCAAACATTCATTTTGCCATTAATTGTAATAATCCAGTGAGATTTTTGTTTGCACAAGGAGTCTGACAACAGCCAGTGCTCTACACAGAGATCTGATCTCATCATCGTCCAGTCTGTCTGGAATGACATGAAAAAACAGAACAAAATGAGACAGACTAAATCCAGAAGAACTGTGGCAACATCTCCAAGATGCTTCAAGAGACCTACCTGCAAAGCTACCTGAAAAACTATACGCAAGTGCACCTAGAGCAAAAGCTGCTTTAAACGCAAAGGATGATCAAACCAAATGTTGATTTAATTTAGTAAATAGAAGTTAATTGATAAAGAAAATCTATTTATGACATTATTTTTGACAGCATCCTCATTTTACTGCATTTTTACACAAGTGCCTAAAACTTTTAACAGTACTGTAGCTTTGCAGGTAGGTTTCTTGAAGCATCTTGGAGACAGCATAGTTCTTCTGGATTTAGTCTGTCATTCCAGACAGACTGGATGATGATGAGATATACTGTATCAGACTTATTGATTGTAGTTCAATCTTACACTTAAAATTGTTGTCATCTTAAAATGTTGTAATCTTGTGATTTATCACAAAGCCGGTTGTTTTAGTTCAAGGTTTAAAATCTTTATTGAAGAATATATAGTTAAGAATATTGTTTTAAAATGAGAAAATTAATAGTAATAATACATGGCTGCTTCAAAAGTGGACAGTCACTGCTGCGCTCTATTGAGACCCTTTGGTTTATCTTTGTTTTTCTCCCTGAATGAATGTTACACTCCCATCCTGCTAGTGTAATAATCTGTTCCATTTCCAGCACTGTTCAGAGTCAGGCTCAGAATTCACTGACTATATGACAAAAAAACACAGGCCTAGAAACCAACATAGGTGGAAAAACATCACCATATACTGTACACATGCCATCAGTGTTTAACCGGAAGATTAATGATCTGCCTTTCAATATTTCATGAAGCCTACTGGATCATTTGATCCCTTGCTGACTGATGACACCCTTCGCTTGCTTAGCATGCATATTAAATATTTCCATAAGAAATCACTCTACTCTCAAAATCAGTTTCCTGAGCTTTCATTTACTTTGCTGTCACCTCTGTTTTCTGTTTGCCCTGATATAACTCTGTAAACATGCCTCTTTCTTTTTGCTCTCTTTCTTTTCTGTGTTCTTCCATTTTTCCCTTCTATAGAAGGTAAGCTCTCCTCTCTCCCGCTCTGTAATGCGACAAACTGCATGCCAGATCATTGTGTTGCTAACAGTATGTTTGTGTTAGTATATTCGTTCTTGTTTTTTCCCACATGATGTTTGATAGAAGCGTTTTTGCTTTGTATGCTGTATATAAGGGGTGCTGCATTTCAGAAACCCAGGACCAAAACAAAACAATAAATTGCAATTAGAGAGGTTGTTTTCGGATGTGCTGTGGAATGACACTGTGCCATCACTCACCCTCCACATCCATATTTAATTCAGTCTCACATCATCTCTCATTTAGACACTTCGTCTCACAGTTAATCACTAACGTCTGTCTCAGGATGTGACAACTTTTTTACGCTTGGTGTCTATCTCCATGGCTCTCGCTGTTCACATTTCTTTAACCTGAATGCTGTCTTACCAGATTAACTTGATTTTATGCTCTGCCTCTTCTGATACACAGGTCCTCCTGGTTTTTAAAACCCAGTGAAATTGCTTGACAAGTGTATTTTGCTTTCATGTTCACGTTTTTCCTGTTGAAATAGGAAACTGGGGTGGGATATATTGGAAAGCTCCTCCCTTTTTATTAAAATAATCTTTATTTTACCTTTTAGTTTAGCAGCAACAAGTGGTTTAGTCACGAGGCATTGGCTATTGCTAGTTTGGAGGAATGTTATTTTCAAGTTAAAGTAAAATTTTTGACAAATTTAGTGACAAAAATTATGCACATGTAGCAGGCAAAAAGCTCAGTGAGTATACTCAACTACAATAAATAACAAGGAACAAAAGTTGAAGAGGAAAAAAAAAAAAATATATATATATATATATATATATATATATTTATATTTATGTTCTCACAAAAATGTATTCAAGCCATTTGCCTCTTCATTAGACAATGGCCCATTTTTATGGACCAAAAATGGATTTTAATGGTCCAAATTTTTTTTATACGCCTCTTAGGGCAAAATAAATAATACATATTTTGTTTATTCTCCTTGACAAGAAATAATGTACATTTTAAATGTACTAATTTGCATGTACTAAGAATTAATCTAGTTTTTGGGAGTATAGCATATCATTAGAGCTCAATGCCACAAAACTTTGATTTCGCGCGAGTCTTTAAAATTCCTTTTTAAGAAAATACACATATATCTGATATATATGGAAAGGATTTATTGGATTTATTGCTTAGCTAATCTAGTATTCATTCTGGCACATTAAAAGAGTGCATTTTCAATATGTTGAATGCAGTATACATTTAGCATTTGACCCACTTGCTTTTGTCTTAGGACAAAATTGAATTGAAACTCAGTTCTGACTCTGGGCTCCCTTGTGCCTTATGACTGACAACATGAAAGATGGATTGACTTAGTTATTGCTCTTCAGCTCCTTCATACACACAGCACAAAGTCCATTTCCAGGGAATGATTTGTGGAAGAAAAATCCAGTGCGTTTCCAGATTCATTTATTGTTTCCCTCAAAACTGTAATCAGAAAATTACTTTGACTTGTTTCCTTATTCAGTAAAATCAACTTTATTTGAAATTCTCTACATGAAAATTTCAAAGCATTTGTCAGCCAATAAGCTAAGTACAGTTGGCCCAAATCTTTCTTGACATTATTTACTCTGTTAGCCAAAGGGAGAAAGATGTTGTCAGCCAGCTGAATAATGTTAAAGCTTTCCAGTGTCTTACTCTTGAAGAGTAAGTTCATCATTGTAACTCAGCATCAGTCTACCTTCATATTGTAATTCTCCACAGCAGGTGCTTGTGATATCTGTTATGAGATCAGGCATATTAAAGCAGAGATTGTTCAAAGGTCGCCTGACTCCATCATGAAATATTGATCAGGTTTAGACATCCTGGCCTGTTTCTGAACTCTGCTTATAATACAACAGCATGTGAATAACTAATGCAACATCAAATTGTAAAGCAAGAGGTTCATTTTTATACATTTATATATAAATATGTAATGTTAATTTTTTCTATAGACTAACGTTCAAAGTTTGCCGTTGTCTCTGTTCATGAAGGCTACATTTATTTTATCAAAAATACAGTAAATATTGTGACAGTAATATTGTGAATTATATTGTTACAATTTAAAATAACTGTTTTCTACATTTTAAATGCTATTCATTTTAGTGATGGCAGCTGAATCATTCCAGTCTTCAGTGTCACAAGATCCTTCAGAAATCATTCTAATATGCTGATTTAGTGCTTGTGAAACATTTCTTATTTTCGATGTTGAAAACAGCATTATTTTATGAATAGAAAGTTCAAAAGAACAGCATATTTGAAATATAAATCGTCTGTAAGAAGTAAAAGTCTTTACTGTCACTTTTGATCAATTTAATGCATTCTTCCTAAATAAAAGTGAAAAGTAAAAAAGAAAAATCTTACTGACCCCAAACATTTGAACTGTATATAAATGCAAATGCATTTACTACATTGAATGTTTTTTTTTCCCTTCAATCATTTCTGAAGTAAACAGAACAATAAGCATATAACATTTTTTCCCGGCTTGCAAATGCAACCCAACCTTGAGCTGAATCTATCCAATAATGCACACGAATAGGAAATGACTCATCAACTTACAAATAATGTGATCTGTCTAGCTAGATGCTGAAAGGTTGGCTGGAAAGCAGCAGTTACTGGATAGCAGGCAGGCAAAGCAGGCAGAGGAAATGGATTGGGCGGATAATTCGTTTTAGCTGAGAGAAGACTCATCGATTATACTTGTGCTTCAGGTTTGCTTCAGGATAACCACAAACTATATTTAGGCTTTTTGATATGGATTCATGAAAGCGGGTTGACATGAATTTAGCTGCATATTTTAGAGAAATTTTAACATATGGTATTTTAACGGTGAGATGGAGTGTAATAGGCAGCAGGCGCAAGTGTGAAGGGTTAATTTCCTGCATTTCTCATCTCCTGATTGGATCTGACTGCTGCTTCAGCTGCCAGAGTGTCTCCTGCTGGAAATACCACAAGCAAAAACAAGAAGTCAATTCTAAGACTTTTTAAAGGTCCATTATTGTCTTGTCTTGCTGAATCAAAGACAACAAAGCAAAACTAGATAAGAACATTTTCAGATCAGCTTGCCAAAAGATACCACTTCCATGTCTTTCTGATAATGTAAGACTGGGGCCCTCAGAGGCCAGCAAGGCTCAAAACACTACCACAAGTCAAAAGATAAAAAAGATGCAAATATGGCTGAATTACACTGAAAAAAATGGCATAAAAACAATTTTTACTCAGAAATTGTTAGTAAATTTCACGAACAATTAAAAAGAAATGCAAGTAAACAGTATTATTTTAGCATCATTGAGATACTGTTATTATTTTTAATAATATTTTGAATCAGTTTTAATTGTTATATTTTCCATTTTCATTTTTATTTTGAAGTTTTAGTAACCTTTTTATTAATTTTATTTTTTAGTTATTTTAGTACATCAAGTTAAACTAAATAAAAAAAAAAAATGTTGCCTTGTCACGTAGCTGAAATAAAGCTTATATTGTTTTCATTTTAAATTTTAGTTTCAGTTTTAGTTTTAGTTAACTATAATAATCCTGCAAGTAACACATTGAATTAAAATGAAATTCAGAAGTAGAAAAACAGAAATAGTATTTTATAACCTGCACCAGTAACCTTTGTTTTAATTACAATCAATCAGCACATTTTTTTTTTACGTGTGTTTGCAGTTTGTAAAGTGCTATATTTGGTTGCTCAGGTGTTTCTAGGATATTAATAATTGTGGCCAAGTAAAAATTATAAGTCTGATCGCTTAGAAAACTCATAGTACACATCTACTCAATAAGCCATATTATTTTGAGGCATCAGTATTGAAGGCATGACCTTGATACTCATACTGAATCTAATTTCACACCCATGCCCTTCATTTGTCTTTCAGTGTTATGCTCTTGATATGCTCATTTTTCTGATAATGTGTGCATTGAATGCATTGCTTGTGCAGATGACTATTGCTTTAGACTGCAGTAAAGGGGAGCGCCGCCATATGCACGGCTGAGTTACTGAACCAGACGGGTTCTCCTTCAGATGTGTGCTTGGTGCAATGGGCTGTGAAGTGGTGATTATGTGGGCCGCTCTCGCACTTTGTGTGTGTGATTGAGAGAGGCAGAGGCTCTTCTTGCCCATCAGAGGGAAAGAGCTGCAGAGCCCCCTCCCTTCAGCATCTACTCCTTCATATGAGCACATAAACTGCAACTGAAACAAAAAGCTGTAACCACTCAGATCCATGCTATGACATTCTGTCCTGTGGGCCAATATGACAGACATTACTGACTAACACACTTTTTCTCTCTGAAGGACACAGAGGCCATGAGGAGAGCGCTAGCACTGATTGAGTCAAAGATGGGTCAGGCTAAGGGATGGCTGAGGGACCCTAATGGTCTACCAGGTAATATACAGGTGCTGGTCATATAATTAGAATATCATCAAAAAGTTGATTTATTTCACTAATTCCATTCAAAAAGTGAAACTTGTATAATGTA
>JAFVLL020026209.1:0-17679 GCA_021397915.2 Tor tambroides
GAGCAAAGAAAGGAAAACGCAAAAGTTTTAAGAGCGAACACGAAGTTTCTTCAGGGAACGCAAAAGTTTTATGTGAGAGTGTAAAAGTTTTAAGAGCGAACGCAAATTTTCTTGGGGAAATGCTTTTATGTGTATTAGTTCTCTAACAAAAGTATTGCCATAGAATGCAAAAGCATTGAAATGCAATTTTCCTTCTATCTCAGTACAAGTATGTTTGTAATACAGCATTATTTTGCTTGCTGCAGTGATTTCAGAGTTTGCCCTATCTGCAAGGAAACAGTATAGATGCTGTTATAGCGTTTAGAGTGAAATTCATTTCTTGAATTTATTCGCAGAAACTTGTGTTGACCAATAATCAGCTGACCACTTTGCCGAGAGGAATCGGTCACCTGACCAACCTGACGTACCTGGGCTTGGGAGAGAACCTGCTGCAGCACCTACCGGAGGAGATCGGTACGACCTGACCGCTGCCCTCAAACGCACACGGCCACACCAATCCATACGCAAATCGCTCACTGCCTTTATCCATCCAATCCACAGGTACACTGGAGAACCTCGAGGACCTGTACCTGAACGACAACCCTAACCTGCACAGTCTGCCGTTCGAGCTGGCACTCTGCAGTAAGCTGTCCATCATGAGCATAGAGAACTGCCCCCTCAGCCACCTCCCGCCGCAGATCGTCGCCGGAGGCCCTTCCTTCATCATCCAGTTCCTCAAGATGCAGGGTCCCTACCGCGCCATGGTCTGAGACGACTCACACACTGTACAGAGGAAACCGAATCGCCACACGACGTTACCTTCGTCGTCATTATATCTAGGACAAGAAAACTGCGTGACTGAATTCCAATCGATGGAGGAATCATAGCCAGTTAGGTCCCCTTTACCCCCGTAGTAAACAATGTCTAGACTTCAGTTGCCAAAATTAATGTACGTTAGTGATTCTGAAGAGGCGCTCTTAAAATGTTTCAATCATTTTGCCAATTTATTGAAAGTCATTATAGGGGTTTCGATGCCAGGAAACAGTTGTATGCAAAAACAAAACATTTTTACAAGTTCATTTTTGCTGCTGCTGCTGCCATACTGTATGTGAGTTTTATTTTGTCAGATTTTTTTTTTCTTATCATCCCACAACCAAAAGATTTTTATTGTACAGAGGACCTGTTTGGAAGCAGTGAACAATTTTTTATTTTTATTTTTTTTATTATTATTATTAATTATTATTAATTGTTATTCTAGAATTGTGCCTATCCAGTGCAGTTGGGTGGTTTGTGTCTGAACATTATTATCCAAGAAGTTTTTAATACAAAAAGGATGAATTTACAAAAGTATAATTTATTCCGTAATTCCTTTTCATTATTGTTATTTTGTCGCTCCCTTTTTTTAAATATTCATTCCTCTTCGTTATCGGGACGTGTCGCTGCGTTTGATGTTTTGAAATGAATCCGCAATCTTTTTTCTGAGAAATAGTGACGCAACAAATGAATCAAAAATCGTTTTTGATAGCAATCACGTCATGGGTTTAGCGAGCTAGCGCGTCACTCAAAGATGCGGGTCTGATTTCGGGGGTCTCTGTTTTGGACGTGGGGTTTGTGATTGTTTACTTGTTTGCCATAGCCACAGTGTTGCGCTCTGCTTGTGTCCTATTGGTGAGAGTCGCATCTACATATCAGGTGCTGAACAGTGCTAGCAGTTAAAGGTCCACATTTACTGTGAGGAATGCCAAACGCCCATTCAACATCACTTCCATCCTTTTTTTTGTTGCTGTTTTATTCTGCATTTGAAGGATTTCCTGGTTGGTGTCATCGGACCGGTTTTAAACCTTGTGATTTCTGCTCTTAAATTCACCGAATATTAAACAACGGTCACAGTTTTTTGCACCGTTTGTCCCACATACCGCCCCTCTTATGCTGCTGCTTTTAATGCACTTTGTATTGATATTTGGCATCCTCCTCAAGTAAAAGGGTCGTGATATTTCATGTTACCGATTAAACGTATGGAAGGGGGCATTTATTATTTTTATTATTATTTCTGAAGTATTTTATCTTTTATTTGAATTCTCTATCATGTATATTTTCTAACAGTAAATGAAAAATTTGCCTCAGCAAATTCGAACGATAACATTCTATTAAGAACCTTTTTTTCAAGGCTTTGACGCTATTTCTCTTTAAATTAAATGTTTTGATTTAAACTTCTGTCTGACTAGTTTGTTTCTATATATTTAAAAATTCATATCGGTTTCAAATGGTGCAGATCATCAAAGTATTGCAATTAAAAACCCAAATGTTTCCATTATACGAACTTGCAAACTTTATTTCACCTTTTCAAACAACGCAGTTGTTTCATTCAAGATGGAATTTCTTTTGGTTTAGTATTATATCGAGTGACTGTAAATTTCCACCTCCACTTTAGTTTATCAAGCCAAATGTATTTTGTTTGTGTTGTGTCCACGCCGTTTCATTTTTTTTTTTTTTTTTTAACGTTTCCTCTCGCTCTTTGCTTTGATTCGTATGGACATTGTGTACATCGGCAGCAGTGTAAAGGCTTCAGAGAGGCACTTCGCATTCATGGGGCCATGAAAGGACACAAATCGCTGCTTTTTTATCAACCAGCAGAACCTGTTGCTGCTTATGGACCTCCTAGAAACGTAATGCTGTAGAAGAACCGGCCCGCGTGAGACGTTTCGGACTGGCTTCTCGGGCCGGTTCTACCAGCACAGACGTTCTGCTACAGATGAAGTCTCTGGACCTGCTCGGTGCATATGTTGTGCCTGACGCAGACGCGGAATAAAAACAAAAACCGACAAAAATACAAACATTGTAAAAAGGGCTTTCTCTGTTCATGCTTAAATATACACCAGAGGCATTGCATTCATGGTTTTGTATAAAAGCTTAGAACTGTACATTTCAGTTTTCTTTTGAGTGTGTGTGTGTGTGTGAGTGAGTGTGTGTGAGGGAATAGTTAGATGTTAACAAAATGGAATTATTATGTGACAATAAATGCCTTTGAGTACTTCAAGTGAGACGTGCATTAGGGACGCGGCCTTGTGACGCGTCCCATTTAAGTTGAATTTTTTTTTTTATTATTTTCAGCATTTATGTGCCATTTATGCAGGGGAGTGGGGATGGTTTTTACGTAGGTTAACAGTATGATCGGTTTTGGATGAGAATGCATCGCAAATCAGGAATGTAGTCAAAAAAGACAATAAAAACATAATTGTACTTTTAATGGTGAATACTGACATCGTGGTTATAATCATCTGGGGTGGCAGTTTTGATCTTGTATTGTTCTGGTGAATCCTTATGATTGGAGCTTAAGGGTATGGTTTATTTTTTATATTGTCTGTGCATTAGGTCATAGAAATTGTATAAATGAAGTTCTTTTTCCTTTTTTTTTTTTTTTTTTTTTTTTTTTTTAAATATAGGAATGTTCTGTTTCCTGCTTTTATTTCTTGCCTTGCTATGTATAGGAAACAAGCATGTTAATTTTCTTTTTTTTTTCTTCTTTTTTTTTTTTTTTTAAGGTTCATAATTGTCTGGTTGGGTGGACAAGGATGTTAAAAAAAAAAAAAAAAGTACACAAGATAAAAATGTTGCTCTTTCGTAACTGCAAAATGTTGGTTTTTTTGTTTTGGCACTTCATAGGGTATCAAGTGTTGTGCGGACATGTCTAACGTACTTTTCTCTAGAAAAACAGCCTTAAAGGTGACTCTTGATTTCTTTCTTTCTTTCTGACTCAGCCCGAGCGAGTAACAAGACCCTCTTCCATCGGATCAAGTCTTTGCTTTGATAAGCATTCTTCAAATAAATGTTCATTTGACTGCCTTACGAATGTCAAATGTGCTCCTCTCTCACCCCTCATACATTTTCAAATGATCAGTCCAGATCAATAATCAATCTGATCAGTAATACACACTAATTATTGCTTCTGTCAGAGAGTATATAACTGTCGTTTGTCTATCTATCATCAGAAAAAATGTCTGAACACGTGACTGAAAGCTCATTATCATAAAAAATAATTTAAATGCTTAAAATGAGTTTTGTAGATATGTTTTAGTATGTAAATTAATTTAAAATCTAGACATTTTTAATTGGTGAGTTTTATCTGATAGTGAAGGAAAAGAAGCCCAAAAGTGTCCAGCATACATGTGAACAACTTCAGTACTGCTTGAAGTTGAAGTTGAGAATAGACAAAGTGTGGCTATTTAGAAGATTTTGTTTCACATTTTTGTTTACTATATAATTCACATCTATCATCTGCATAAAGTGTAAGTCAGTGGTTGGCAACTCTGGTCCTCAAGATGCATCTTCGCAGTTTCACTCTAACCCTGATAAAACACCCTTTATGAAAATTAACCATGGTTTTACTATAGTAAAATTGCAGTAACCATGATTTTTGGTGTATTGATTACCATTTGTATAACCACAATTTTACTACAAATACCATGGTTAAACTATGCTTAGTGTACCAAAACCATGGTTAATTTGTGGTTACCATGATTTAACTATAGTTTTTTTTTATTTTATTTTTTTTTTTTTTAGTATTTTGGTGTTATTTGTAGTAAAACCATGGTTAATATTCGTAATGCACACCTGAACAAGGTCTTCAAGATTACTGTAAAGCTACAGGCAGGTGAGTTTGACGAAGGTTGAAGCTAAAATCTGCAGGAAAGTGGATTTCGAGGGCCAGAGTTTCCCGCCTCTGATGTAGATGTAAGTAACCGTTAGCTTACATTTCCGGTAGGTGTCGCTGTTTCATCGCTCCTCGCTGTCGTGCTGCTCTCACTGAGTCCTCTGCATTGTTTACCTCTTTCTCATTCATCGCTTAGCCTGGTACTTGAAATACTATTCTGCAGTAATGTTTTCAGATATTATTAGGGTTCCCACGGTCACGGAAAGCCAGGAAATGTGAGGGAATTGTCAAACGGTTGATTTTCAGCCCTGTAGACGCCATGGATTAAGACTTCAGTGAGTGCAAATCTTTAGTCAGTTTAGTCAGCTCTAAAATATTTCATCGACTACATATTCCTAAAATTTGTTTCAAATTCACCTCAGAGTATATAAAATGGCCTTTATTCATTAAATTATTATAAACTACTGGATTATTCAGTTCTAAAAGTGTATTTAGGCTAGTGTTTCGATGTTCTTCATGTCGATGATTATTTATCAGCGATAAACAATCAGTTTATTCTCTTTTGTCCAGGTAAACACTAAAACAAGTAGTTTAATTGATTAAAACCAGTCAGGATTTGTTTGAAATTCACGTCAGTGTGTATAAAATGGTCATCATTTATCGAATTAATATAAACTACTGGATTATTCAGTTATATAACTATAAAAAGTAGGCTATATTTATGCTAGTGTTTCAGTCGATGATTAACGTTATTTATCAGCGATAAACAATCATTTGGTTTATTCTCTCTTGGTCAGGTAAATACTAAAAGTAGTTTATTTGATTTAAACCAGTCAGGCACTTATACATTTGTTTGAAATTCACCTCAGTGTGTATAAAATGGCCTTCATGTATTAAATTATACTGGTTTATTCAGTTATAAAAATGTATAGTACAATCATTTGGTTTATTCTCTCGTTCAGGTAAACGCTAAAACAAGTAGTTTAATTGATTTAAACCACTCGGGCACGTATAAAAGTGTTTTAAGTGGTTTCTGGACATGATTTTGGTCGTGTCCACCGCGCCTCTTTTGGCGGCTGCTAAGCAACGTCCAATCGGAGGCTGACGTTTCGAGAAAGAGGGCGTGGCTCAATGGCTCTGGAAGTCGTTTAGAGCGGGAGCGCGCACTCACACTCTCCTCAGTGCGCGTCTCCCTCACACACACGCGCACAGCAGGCTAATATGATTATCTATTAGCTCTGTGCGCGAGACGACTCGAGCCCGGTCCCGCGCGCGCACGGCTGAGTGAGCGCCGTCTTCACACGCGCCTCTGAGGAGATGCGAGGAATTAATCGTGCGGTTTTTCTCATGCTGAGCGACTTTAAAACACAAGTCACACTCTGAGGAAGATCTCTTGGATGGTTTGATAAGTTTGCGGGTCGTATTAGGCTTTTTTCACAACGGTAAGCGCCATTCCAGTCTTACTTTTTGCTGTTAGTATAGTATTGTGGTGATTTTGAAGAAAGTATGAGAAAAAATTTTTATTTGATTTTTGATATTACTTCTTAGGGTAGAGTGGGGGAAAACGCCCCCTACTGTTTTTTTCCCAAAATAACCACAAGATAAAATCAAGATAAATTTTTATTGTAACTATGGACTACGTTGACAAGAGTGATCTAGAAGTATTCACTATGAAGCTTACACTGGTGATGTACCGAAGAGAAAACAGATTTCACCGTAATTGATCTAATTTTCAGCAGTAAGAAAAAAAAGTGTTTTAAAGCTTATTGTTTTGTAGAACATCACATATGATATGACAACAGCAGGGCCTGTAGATATAGAGTACGTGTTATTTAAGAAAAATACAATTATATTTTCAGAATGACAATTTTTTTCTCAAACATAGTCAGTGGGGTAAAATGCCCCCAGCCAGGTGGGGTAAAACGCCCCCAGGGGGCAATGGGATATTACTGTAGTTATTCTGAACATCAGATCCTTTGTTTTTCCATCAAATATATTCTAACTAGTTCGCTGAATAAACATATTTGGATTTTATATTTAAAAATTACCTCAAGTTAGCATCAGGTAGCTAGTTATCTAGCCAGTTAGCATCAGCTAACAAAATGCTTCAAATAGGCTATTATAATTTTGTAATTCATAATTACTGGTCATATTCTTTTTAATTTTAAGCTAAAACTGTCTGTACTCTGATTTTGCTGTAAGACTGAGGGGCATTTTAGCCCACCCCTTGGTACAAATTTAATTTTTGTTAAAAATCTAATAACATGAAAACTCTGGACATTTTTCATACTTTGTTTATAATTTATGTCATTGTCACTAAAACCATGATAACTTTTTTGAACACATTTAACTTTTGTTTCACAGAAAAAAAATTACACAGTCCTTAAGGGGGTGTTTTCCCCCACTCTACTTTTGCTTACAAAATTACACAGTCCTTAAGGGGGTGTTTTCCCCCACTCTACTTTTGCTTCTAAAATCTATTTAAAATTTTTATTGAATTTTTATTGTTATTTTTTACTTTTTCTTTAAAGAATAATTTTTCCTCCTTATTTTTTAGATGCCATAATGACAAAAATGTCACTTTTGTCTTCAATAATATGGATAAAATGAACTGTCATCAACTGAAAACATAATTTCAGTTGTGAGAGGAAGAGATTGTGATTCTCAGCAATGAGGTGTGACAATTCGACCAATGAGACAGGTACGCCATACACCCTGCTGGTGGCCCTTCCTATGAGCGTCCTGGTGGGGCTCCTCATCCTCCTCATTGTCTTCGGCAATGTGCTGGTGATAATCGCCGTGTTTACGAGCCGAGCCCTCCGGGCCCCCCAGAACCTGTTTCTGGTGTCGCTGGCCTCTGCTGACATATTGGTGGCCACTCTGGTGATGCCGTTCTCGTTGGCGAATGAGCTGATGGGATACTGGACCTTTGGACAGGTTTGGTGTGATATCTACCTGGCCTTGGATGTTCTCTTCTGCACAGCCTCAATCACTCACCTGTGCGCCATTAGTCTGGACAGATACTGGTCGATCACGCAAGCCATCGAGTACAACCTCAAGCGCACGCCGCAACGAATCAAGCGCATTATTTTTATAGTTTGGATCATTGCCGCTGTGATCTCCTTTCCGCCTCTTATTACCATGAAGAAGAAAGAGGGGAACACCTGCGATATCAACAGAGAACAATGGTACATTATTTCCTCTTGTATCGGCTCATTTTTCCTGCCTTGCATCATCATGGTCCTTGTGTACGTCCGAATCTACCAGATCGCAAAGAAGAGGACCAGAGCACCACCTGGGGACCGGAGGATAAAGGAATCGGGCAAGAAGGTGAATGACCTGGAGAAGGATCCCCATGAGAAGCTCAATGGGATTCCGAACCCTGAACCGGACAACAAGGGCGAGATAAATGGTGTGGACATGGAGGAGTCGTCCTCCTCGGACCACAAGGTCTCCAACCCTTGCTCCCTCAAAAAGAAAAGATCAAAAGGAAAGACCAAGCTGAGCCAAATCAAACCGGGAGATGGCGACAAGCGTGAGGTCCTTCAGACCACCAAGACCAGCAGGTGGAAGGGCCGTCAAAACCGGGAAAAGCGCTTCACGTTCGTCCTGGCGGTGGTCATAGGCGTGTTCGTCGTCTGCTGGTTCCCATTTTTCTTCACCTACACGTTCACGGCGTTTTGCGAATGCTGCGTGAACGAAACTCTCTTCAAGTTCTTCTTCTGGTTCGGCTACTGCAACAGCTCCCTCAATCCCATTATATACACCATCTTCAATAATGACTTCCGAAGGTCCTTCAAGAAGATCCTCTGCCGGAGAGATAACAGGAGAGTGGTGTGAATGGGTTGCTGTTTTTTCCTTTCCTTTATCCGATGTAATATATCACCTGGCGTTTATGGGAAGTCCCTGTGTACAGTAAGCCAACATGTTGTGTGTCATTATACAACAAGTCCAAAGAGGAAGAAAAGACACTTACATGCTTTGTACAAATGCAACAATGCATGGTTATGCAATTACAGCACAATGCAGATTCATCCATTTCTGAAGTGAGTTGTTGTATTGTTCTTTATATACAGTGAGTGGTGTAGTTTCGTAACTCTGGTGTTTTATCATCCGGAGGGACATATTCAAAGACAATGGATCTCATACCACACTAAATGTTGTTCAAAATGTGAAAAACAATTTCAAATGTGCCAAAGGACTACAAACTTGGCCTTCAAACTTCATAATGTGCTGCAAAACTGTCAAACTACGGTGCAACGTGCATGTCGATGTGTTCTCGCAGGGCTTGTTGATTTCCCTGACATATTGTATAATTAATTGTGAAGGTGTTGATATTGTTTGGTGGACTAATTGTCTTTTTTATCCCTGCCAGTAACGGTTCGTTTAAAATCTTGCTGTGGACCATTAAGCAAAAAGATGTTGAGCTCGTCTGACTGGAACCTGACAGGCCAGTGTCACAACAAATTTCTCCAGCTTCTGATGTAGTTTATATCTGTCACTATAGATATAATGGATGGATCTTTAGTACCACAACACAAGGGATATTTACAGTCCACGACGAATAAACAGGCTGCTGGTTTAGCTGGCGAATTTGTAGAAATGCACAACAAAAGAGAGCTGAATATTCAGCAAGATATCGAATGACTGACAACAGAGTTTATCCAGGTCAAGGTGAAGTCAGGCCTCTCGCTGTGCTGTTTTTTTCCCCCTCAGGACACGTGGAGTGACCTGAGATATCCAGTTTTAGAGAGATGGAGTGAATGTCCAGTCCAATTGCTAAAATGGTTGAAAACAAAGGTCTTGAATGACATCTACAAACTATCTGTCATTGTGTGTTATGACTCACTTCAATATATTGGCTGTTTTCTGGTTGTCAACGTGTTTAACCATTGAGGTCTGAAAAAAAAAATTGTGTTTGCACACACAAAGAGAGAAAACACTCAAAAAATAAAAAGTGCAGAGCCTTTTTTGTCTGTTATCATTCTGGAAAGGCAACTGAAGATTTTTCTTATGAAAAGCAAAGCTTCACTTATGGGATCAGACTCTGAAAGTGTCTCCACAGAAGCAAAAATTGTGTTTACAGCAATGCTTGTGCAGTGGAAACAAAGCACTGACTGGCATAAATATCAAAATACACACAGTTTTGAAAGTATAACCACAAAATTAAGCAATTTCATGAAGACAGTTCCCCGACTGACAGCGTAGCTTATTCTAGAAAAGACCCGCCCACTTAGAAAAGAACAGCGGTTTGATTGACATTTAAACTGACCAATCTGATAATAATCCTTTAACATTCTTATTTTGCACCTTAGAACGTTTCTGTTCCTTAGACAATCACATGGAATTGCTCAAACCCCTCGACTTTCTCACAAAGAATGAACCAATGGGAAAAGTTGCCGTTATCTGTCAGCGATTATCTCGTCAATTTCAATTATTTCGCCCGTCTCCCAGTTCAGTTTGACTTTAATGTCTCAGTTAACCGTTTACCTCAGAAATCCGGTCGATTATGTGCCTGTTTGCTCTGCATGTGATTTACGCATTTCATTTTTTCCCCCTGAGTTCAAATTCAGGAATAGCATTTTACAAATAGCGTAAAACACTGCCTGCGGTGAAGTTCCCCAGTGGCAGCAATACATTTATGCTGGAGAGAATGTACCGAGACCTTCATAATTATGATGGATCATGATAATTTCATCTCATCTATAATTATCATTAAATCGTCAAGACAGCGGGGTGATAATTATGAAGTTTAAAATAAGGTTTTTATTGCACGGACCTGTAGCGCCGGTTTCCGTACCCTTTTATGAACTGACATAAAAGCATTAAATGGCAACTTTAAAGATATGGCAGCGCATTACCACCCACAGCGGCAGAGCTGCGCTTGAGATATATGACATGATATGAGCTGGCGGGAGGTGTGTGGATACTGCTGGCCGCCCTGAAGTGTGAGTGGGAGACTGGAGAGATGGACGTGCGGTGATGGACATTCAGTGGGAGTGCAGGGGGTTTTATTGATGAGCTTCACTTCAAAAGTGTGAATGAGAGAGAAGAGGGTGTTTTGGTCAACTTCGTGAGAAAAAAAAATCTTGATAGTTAATTACATCAGCGCAGGTGAAGGCTGTTAGAGCAACTGCTGCCAGGTTTTATGCTAATTTCCTCGGTGTTCATTTAAAAGAAAAAAGAAAGAAAAAAATAATAATTATTGTAATTATGATGTTTTCAAAAAATAATAATTACAATTATATCAACATTGATTATTATTATTATTATTAAATAAAAATACCTTTATACAATAATAATAACAACAATAATAATAATGATACATTATATACTTTTATATAACAACAATATTTATTATTATTATTATTATTAATCATCAGTTATAATTGTTCATGATATTGCCAACCTTCTATAAATCTAAACAAAAACCTGAAAATATATTTAAAAAATTTGTAATTTTTAAAAATGAAAATTTAACCTGAAAATAATAATAAAAGTTATGCCTTAATAAAATAATAAAATAACTGCAATAATTGAAATTCAAAAAAGGAAAGAAAGAATATGAAAAATAACAATTATTATTATTTTATCAACTATATAAATTATAAATATAAAAATATCTAAATTGTAATATATAATAATCATAATAATAATCATCATTATTATTAAGAATACTGATCAAATTCAAATGATTAACAATAATTAACATGAAGATGATAATAATAATAATAAAAGTCCTCATATTGTATGCTAATTTCCTTGGTTTGTTTAAAAAATAGACAATAATTATTATTATATCAACATTAAATATCAATTATCATAATTACATTTAAAATTATTAAACTTAAGATAATAAAAATATTAATATTAGTAGAATTAGTGTTAATTATCTAACAGGTATACTTGTGGTATTTTTATTTTATTTATATATTTATTTAATTTATTCAGTTTGAATTCTCTATTATGGGTTTGAAATGGGCTTACATAATTAAATGGACATTTATAAAATAAATGGACATTTAGCTGACGCTTTTATCCAAAGCGACTTACAGTTGCTATATATGTCAGAGGTCGCACGCCTCTGGAGCAACTAGGGGTTAAGTGTCTTGCTCAGGGACACATTGGTGTCACACAGTGGATTCGAACCCGGGTCTCTCACACCAAAGGCATGTGTCTTATCCACTGCGCCACCACCACCCCGTGGTTATAATTAAAGGATTGTTCTGAGTAATCTCTATCGACAGTATTTGATTACCATTGTGTGTGAGACAACAAACAAAAATCTCATTTAGAGTAATGAACTTAGAAATGGAAGTCTATGTGGAATTATAACAGCAACTGGGGGCCTTCAAAGGAGCTGGAGCCCCAGGGCTTCCTGAACCATAATCCAAGCTTAAACAGGATGCAGGCTAGACAGAATGAGTGTTTTGAGAGCTGGCATATGTTGCACTGCATGATAAACTTTATTTGTAACGAACGCTACCTTATCGCAGCAGATGACTGCACTGAATGACAGAACCAGCAGCCAAAATGCTTGGCCTCCAGATGCTGCCTCATTTGAAACTTTTAGACTTGGCTCGCGGCTATCAGCGTGCGTAGATGTACAACAGATCCGTGTTTGTGCCGCTTTTAAACGACGCCAATGAATTCAGAAAGTTGCGAAGCCTCAAAGGTCAAGCTTAAAGAGAGGCTGAGTGCTTTCAGAAGATACCCCACTGTGCGTTTTTCATGCAGCGCTGTTAATCAATAGCAGTTTCTCTCTCTTTTTTTTACAGCAAGCAAACAAAGAGGCAGACATCTTATTAAAGAGAGCGATGGGAAGTGGGAGGAAGTGGAATACAGAAATTTGTTTGCCCCATCCAGCGTGTTTCCTGGACCCTACTTTTTCCTCGCAATCCACCCTGTGGGAAATCAATTTGTGTTTGTCAAATGAGCAATACACTTAAAGCCACTGAAATGCAGCTGTGTACCAGAGAGTCAGCGTGTATGTGTGTTAAGCACAGCCATGCAGTCTCACAGCGCATTTGAGAAAAAACAAACGGCAGAAATGCAGCGTTACGAGTGCTTAATTGCAGAATGCAGCTCATAAAATTAGTCTGCGGGGACACAAACGACATGAGATGAATGCTGATGGGCTCCATTATTTCAATTCAATTCGCAAAGTTTGAGAGGGACACCATTAGGAAAGAAAATCACAAATAAATCTCTAGAACATTTCAAATGTTTCTTTTAGATGCAAATGAGGTTACATGATGAGCTATGGAGAGTCTTTGGCTTCTCAAATTTGTCTTATATTTGTTAACAATATATAAATTTACCAAGATAAAGCGTCAGCAATTGGGAGTCAAAGGAGGGAATTCGCTTGCATGCCATTTAATTGCTATCTGCGTTGTTTCACTGTAAAATTCACAGAATTTTATGCTAATCAGTTAACAGTGCAAATTTGAGATACAAGGCCATCAACGCAATTCTTCAATTTCTAGAATTTCTACAACTTTGCAAAATCGTAAAATATATTGTACGACTTACACAACTACACATTTTTTACTATAACAGTCATGGTTGGGTTATGGGTTGAGCGTTGTGTTTAAGTTTGGGTCATTTTTCGCAACCTAAGTCATACTGTTCCTTCCAATTTTGCCATCTCGTGACATTGGACAATCAGAAATCAAATGAGGGAATTCGCTAACTGACGTTTACTATCTGTCTGTGTTGTTTCAGGGCATGATTCTCTAAAGGTATTATGCAAATCAGTTAACAGTGCAAAGTTCGAGATTTGTGATCGCTTGTACAGAAAGACAAAATCAGCACATTTCCATGACAGCTAGTAAAATCTCATAATTTTTACAAGTTCGCAAAATTGTATAAATCTTTTGACTTTTGTATGTTTTTTTCCTATAACAATCATGGGTAGCTTTTACGGGTTGGCTTGATGTTTATGTTTGGATCGTATGTTTTTTCGTGACCCAAGTCATAAGTTTGTGACTTGTTATGACAAATTGTTATGACTTCTCATGAGACCAGGTTGGACAATGTTAAATCAAAGGACGAAATTCGCTAACAATGGCTTGCTTGCCATTTACTTGCGGTCTGTGTTGTTTTAGTGTATGATTTATTAAGAAACTATGCAAATCAGTTAATAGTGCAGATTTGAGATACCAAAAATACACATTCAATTCTACGTTTCTAGAATTTCTACAACTTCGCAAAATCATATAATATATTGTACGACTTGTATGACTATATATTTTTTCTTATAGCAGTGGTTGAATTATGGGTTAGGCTTTATGTTTGATTTTGTCTGTTTTCGCAACCTAAGTCATACAGTTTCTCCCAATTTTGCCATCTGGTGAGGTTGGACAATCATAAACCACCTGAGGGGATTCGCAAGAATGACAACATGCTTGCCATTTACTGTCTGTGTTGTTTTAGTGCACATTTCTCTAAAGGAAATATGCAAATCAGTTACCAGCACATATTCAAGATACATGATTGCATTCCATGACAACTAATAAAATCTCATAATTTGTACAAGTTCACAAAATCAAATATCTTACAACTTTAATACATTTTTTTTCTTATAACAATCATGGGTAGATTTACGGATTAGGCTTGATGTTTAGATTTTAGTTTGGGTCATACGTTTTTGCGCAACCCAAGTTGTATGTTTAGCCATTTCGTACAAATTACTTCTAATGAGACTAGGTTGGACATGTTCTATGTGCAATACCTGTATTTTGTGGATCTACTTTTATTTATTCATTTGAGTAATTTTTAACTCTATTTTTTCATTTATGTGATGATGATACTGATAGAGCTCCATTAGATCACTTGAGCTATAAATGAGCAACATCTGAGCAGTAAAAATTTCCGCTGGGGATATTTTACTTTAATTCAACAACCTGTTGATCGTAAAGATGCTATAGCTGTCACTTTGAACTGAGGAACGCTAGTGAGATGTAAAAACAAAATTTGACATTCGATGTTCCATTAAATCAGCATGATTTTTAGTCCCTGGAGAATGTCTATAAATTTTGTCACATGAACTGAAAATGGCCTAAAGGTCAGATATCTTCATATCGTTATAAAGATGTTTGGGTCAGTGAGGACAAGGAGGGCCACAAATGTCATGAGACACTTAAACAGTAAGTAGTTCCTGCGGTGAGCAAATCAGCATGGAGTAAAAGCAGTCTCCTCCGGTAGTCCGTTCACACAGGGTCCGCTGGGAATCGGTAGCCAGTGTTTCAGATGGTTTCCTCTTTGCATCTGTTGCCCTTTTCCCTTGTGGCTGTTTTGCTAAGTGGAAATTTGCTGCAGAAATTTGAAGACCTGCCAGACAGAGAATTCATGTTTCTCTTAGAACGTATGTGCATTTGTGTGCACTTGTCAATATTAAAACAGAACAAACTGGAAATTGAGGTAAACATTGGCTCACTGAGGGAACATAAGCAGTGGAAAATAAGTGTTGTAGTTTTAATGAGGCCATTTGAAGCTACTGAATAAAATTATTCTGAAGTTTCTTCCAGTGATTTGGAAAGAGCCCCTTATGTGCTTTCCAATGTGAAAAACGAAGAACGTCTGGAGATGCACTCCATCCAAGAAGGCCTGTATTACCTGGAGAAAACTATCCATTAGCATTCTCATTTATTTTAATGGCAGATGCATAATTCATAATCTTTTCCAAATATTTTGTTGTTGTTGTTCAAAACTGCCACAACTGCAACAAAAAATAGAATCTCTTAACTGAACCAGGTTCACAAGCTGGTCGAAACGATTCATTTACAAACCGAACTAAATGATTCAAGCACGAATTGCACGAATTTCGGACTCGTTGCGTAGTAATCTGACAGAGAACCTGTCATCTGTTTAGTAAGATAAGTATGACACTCCATTTCATGATGACTTTGAAACGTACTTTTCATAAGAACTGATTCGCCGAAATGAATCGGACTTTCTTTCTTTACTCCCTCACGTTTCTGTTTTCGCGGCGTCACGCTAGGAAGCCCCCCCCCATAGCGAAACCTTATTGGTCCAAAGTCCCGCTTCATCAAATCTGATTGGCTGTTACTGTTTTACCTCAGGGAGCAGTTTTATTCTCAGCGTGGACAAACAAATTACTTGACGCTGGACGTTTTACAAGGTAAGCTCTGTCAACAGCATTATAATGTATGACAGTAAATATATGACAATGTTGACTGTCACAGGAAATAATTTAGATTTCCTGAGTTTGGAAAAACCGTTTGTCACAGCTTCACACTTACAATGGTCTTTGGCTGTTTGTTCATTTTTACAAAATAAGGGATGAGTTTAAACTATTTCCTTTGTTAACTGACAGTATTTCACAGGTTTGTCGATACAGCTTAACATTTATGGAACCCAGAACATTAATATTTATGTTTTACCTGACTGTAGATAAAAACATTGATCCCACACTGGCAGTAGTTCGCCACTGGTTTTATTAAAATCTTTTATTTGCTTCATTTTGTCATAAGAGTGAGCAAAGACATGGCACCTTACACACATACTCTGGCTAACATAAAGTAATGGTAATCTAATCACTAAGAGAAAAGCTTCTGTGAGTAGGCTGACCGTAAATCCACACCAGACAGTAGCCAGACCTGCATATGTCTCATTCGGTTTAATAATGCCACAGCTAAGATGAACAAATTTAACCATTCTACCCGAGGCGTTCGTCTCTTCTGTCTTCATGTCTTAACGCTCAACAAAAACGAATGAAAAAATGGTTCTGGAGAGGAGATGTGTGGTGGAGTTTTGAATTGAGGTGGCAATGTCAGTTTGTAGTCCAATGTAAATTCATATTCAAGATCCATTTATTGTTTAGTCTATTTTGTTTCCTCGTGATGAAGAATAGCAATAAATAACTAGTTTATGAGCTGACAGACTTGTGCAACCAAACTACATTTCCCACAATTCCCTCTGGCAGCACAAAAAATGAAATAATACACTGATAAAACATCAAGTACACACAAAATGTGCATAAATTGGTCTATATTGTTTTTTTTTTTTAGTGCTAAAAACATTGGAATATGAATTTGTCTGAAAAGTTCTGACTAATATGACATATTTCCCTGTTCGCCCTCACAAAAAGTTTTACAGAACAAGGTGGACAGATCCCGGTGAGCAAGTCTCCTCTGTGTACTTGCTATGCAAATCATGTCCCAATCCATTTTAAAACCATTTTTATTGAATATTTTCCATTTCATGCTTTTGTTAATGCCTTAATATATCTCGGTCCCTTTGTGATGTCAGTTAATTTATTGCAATGTTCCCAATCCAACAGATGAATCATGTAAGGACATTACTAAAGAATGCGTTGAATTAATCCAGGTGAACAAGGTCCTAAGTAACAATATATAGCATTCAGAACATGGTTCATTCAAAAGGATTTTCATTTCAAAATAAAAATAGAAAAATAATGAGTTGGGGGCAGTGGTGGCATCAATTTCCCTTCATTCTTTCATGCCCACTCTCTAGGGCACTTACTCATAATTGATGTGCAGGTAATTCACATGGTCCTTTGGGGTCCCTAGGGGACAGATATAGTAGGAGAGAGAGAAAAAGAGTCGACATGAAGTGCTGATTCTAATCTAAAGAGGAAAAGTTGCTCAGAAGAAGCAGTACTTGAAATCAGTGAATATTTGGTGATGTGATTATTTAATATAATGTAGTATAATTAATATAATATAGTATTTTTACATATAACAAGATATTATTATACACCAGAAGAAGATTATATTAAATACATTCTCACTGGTATTGGTGCATGAAAGCTTGACTAATATTAGAAAGGAAAAATAATATTGTCTATGAAATATGACCCCTTTTGTATATTTCTCTGAGTTCACCCAAAAATGAAAATTTGCTGAACATTTACTCACCCTCAGGCCATCTAAGAAGTAGATGAGTTTGTTTCTTCATCCAAACAGATTGGGAGAAATGTAGCATTACGTCATTTGCTCACCAGTGGATCCTCTGCAGTGAATGGGTGCCGTCAGAATGAGAGTCCAAACAGCTGATAAAAACAT
>JAFVLL020026210.1:0-27444 GCA_021397915.2 Tor tambroides
TACTGTAATTCTGTGTATACAGTATGTGTATATTTATCGGGATCACGCGTTGGCGGAAGCGCTCTTATGTGCGCGATTCATATGTCAGCTGCAGCGCGAGAAGTGAGCAGAGCGAAAGGTACTCCTCTCAGAAAACATACCAATAAATAATAATTATAGATGTTTAATTGCTATTTGGAGCATTGGGATTGCTAGATGAGGGCTTAATAAACTAATTTTTGAGAGAACCTGAAATTCGACCAAAATCGTTATTTTTCTATTTTTTGGTCTGTAGCTCAAAATTAGACCGTGCGCATTCCGACTCATTTTGCCAGCACGGGTCACAACTCATTTTCCTTGTAAACGTATTATCACTTTATTTATAATTTTCATTGCACCCCTAAAGTTTTTTTTTTAATGCACTCCTAAATTTTTTAACCTTAGGGAAGAAAGCGTCAAGCCTTGAAATGTTAAGTAGTAGTTGTCTTGTAATATTTGTTTAAAAATGTCCAATAATTGACTATTGTTAATGTCTTAATAATGCACTAATTATCTGAAAATAAAAGAAACACAAAACAGTTTAAAGTAGCTAGTACAGTGTTGGATAACTAATGTGTAATGCCCTGCTAAATAAATATGGCATTTGCATAATGACTTTTAATAATAATAATAATAAAATCACACAAAAATATTGTGTGAAATTTGTATCTATTTATAATTTCTGAACAAAATATTAAAAATGGTTCAACTCCAGTTGCCATCTTGGACTAAAAACTTCATGATGCTTTGTAGGATGATACATTCGCTGCTGCCTCAGAATTTGAGACAATATCATATAAGCCAGCATTATTTTAATGACACTGTTTGGAGCATCTATTGTGTCTGGTACTTTCATATTATACCTAGAATGCTGTCTAGGCAGGCGGCTCACTAGGGTTTGTAGCAGTCCCACCTGAATGCTCTGTCCGGTGTTTCATAGGGATTTGAGACGCCTCTCCACTTTGCGTGTAAATTTGGCTGTCCAGAGGTGGTGAACATACTCTGTTCTCATCCAGACATCGACAAGAACTCCAAGAACAAGTACAACCAGAAGCCCTCTGAGGTACAGCGACTGTGATACGTTAGCTTTCATGCTGAAGATTTCATAAATTATTCAAGCTTATTTATCAGTCGTCCAATGTATTCTCTTAATTTAGGTCATTTGTGAAAGAATGAAAGAAAAGGGTAAAATTCAGGAGGTCAAACAGAAGATAAATGAATATTTAGAAGGTAGGTCAGCGATGTATAGTTCTGTATTCATTCATTATACCTTAAAAATGTAGATGAGTTGCATTCCATATCATAATACTGATTTCTGATTGGCTACAGATCGATTATACATCCCCTTATTGAGAGCGACTGACAACTCCTCCCAGCCTGTGATTGGTGCACCTTGGTCCCCTGAGCCAATGGAAAACCTGTTACCGCGTTTACCCAGAAGCCCAAAGGATCCAGTTATGGCAGTCAGGGCCTTTGCTGGACCTTTAAGTCCATCTAAAGTGAGTTTTATGTAAAATATGTAAGAGGTTTCTGCTAATATGTTTAGTCATGTTTTATGACCTAATCAAATTTTTATATGAATTAAAAACATTTTTAATATAGGCAGATGAGTTCAGACGAGCATGGAAGACTCCTCCTAGAGAACGTGCAGACCATTTCCACAACATCCTAAAGTCTGACCCGGACCGTGGAGCAGAAAGAGTTGGCAGGTCAGTGCTAAGTTATGATTGAAGAAAGCTGGACATTACTTGTATTATCATAGACACTTATTTCATGTTTGTCTTATGTCTTGTTGGGCATTAAAAAATCAAGCATTGTTTAGATAATTGTGCCCTGTCTGTGAGCAGAGATCTGGCCCATGAGCTCGGTCACCCCTGGGCAGAGTACTGGGATTTCCTGGACAGTTTTATGGACCTGCAGTCAAGCGAAGGCCTGAAAATGCTTGAAGAATACCTCAGTAAAAAGGACTTCAGGGAGCGAGCTCACGAGGAGGCTGGAGAGAATGAAACCAGCAACAGGTTTAAAACCCCATCTCCGGGTGAGACCGCTGACTTTTAACATACCTGCAAACTTGTCACCTTTTGGCGAAATGTGTCATTCTGACAGGGCATTCATGAATGTACAGTATATCTGACCGTCAGATATATACTCACAGATGACTGTAGGTCTTCAGAAAAGAGGCATTTTCTTTTCATCTTACCTCCATATGATGCCTAAGCTGTTTTGTTCACCGTAACTGCTGTGTTATTGCTTTTCTGTAAGCTTCACCTACTGTCAGAGAAAGAATTTGCACTTTCTTTCAGCCCGTCTGCCGTTGCCGTTCAGAACAATTATATAACATACATAATGTGAAATGTATAATCTGAAACTAGACTGAAATTTGAGCTGTCATTTTCTCAAACTTTTTCTTTTTTGTCAAAACTTGTATTATTGTAGCGTTTTTACAGGATGAGATCATATACATGGGTGTTTTCAAAGGAAAGTTGCTACCTAAACATTTAGGTTTTATTCTAATATCAAATTTTTTTCTGAAATGATTTCAACTGCTGTTTTATAGAATTTTTTTGAAGAAAAATGTCCTATTCAGAATGCATTTAATTGATCAAAAACAACAATGAATATTTAGAATTTTATATTCTATATTTTATTCAAAGAATTCTGAATAAACATGTATTGCTGTAAGCAGCACAATAAGATAAGAAGAAATGTGTCTTGTGCAGTAAACCAGCATATTAGAAGGATTTCTGAAGGATCATGTGACACTGAAGACTGGAGTAATTCAGCTTTGCCATTACAGGAGTACATTACATTAGAAAATATAAAAATTGATATATAAATTGATTTTGAAAATATAGTTTTGTGTATTCTTAATCTTAAGTATTCTATACAGCCTCTGCTTGTAATCTTAGTCTAGGTTTATCACACCAAATACAGCTGTAATTTAGTTTTACATGAGCATTTTGCACCTCCTTTCTTACCCTTACAGTTAAATAAATTGTTTGCCTCTGTACATTCTAGTTTTTTTTTTTTTTTTTTTTTTTTTAAAGGCTGACTTACATTTTCATGTAAAATGATTTTGATACGTATATGTGTGCAGTTATACATTGGGTACTTGGGATGGAACTTTGTTTTGTGAATGTTAAATTACATCTACATTGTACATCAAACTTAATGATTTCCAAGACCTAGGGAAATCCTTCACTCCATGATATATGTCCCCTTTTAAATTTCAGGCAAACTGAAGAAGTTCTGTAACTCCATCTCTGTGGGGGCATTTCTAGATGAGGGTGACGATATCAGCTTGGAGGAGATCAAGAACAGGCAGAACGCTGCCCTCACCAGTATTTCTTCTGTGTGCTCCAAAGATGGCCTGCAGGGGGCGGTAGGGGGTCTTGAGTTTCACATCTTACCAGTTTCCCACAGTGCTGACCTCATCGAGGTGGCGGCAGAGCAGGATCTACTGCTCTCTAGCAGTAAAAACGGTCTGTGTGAGCAGGGCCCTGGGGACAGGACTCCAAACGGGGACAAAATGTCCCCTCGCATCTGCGCTTCATCAAATTCCTGCATTTTGTCGCCAATCTCAAACCTAATGGCTGAGTTTGAGAGGATGTCTCTGCTGGATGAGCCAGAAAGGACAAACAGGGAGAGAAGAAGAAGCGGAGGGAAACGTCACCGAGACGCCCAGGCCACAGAGCTCACCTCTGGACTGGGCCGCCTCTCTTTGTCCTCGGAAGACGACTCTGTGTTTGATAAAGACAGGACGCCTGTGTTAAGAGCAGCAGAGAATGATGGATTGGAGAGAAGAAACGAAGTAGATGCGAGGTCCAGTGCAAGTTCAGATGAGTACTTTCTGGCCAATGAGGGGTTAGAACCTATGAACCAACGGACTGTAGAGACTCCAGGAGGCGAGCGCACGATCTGCGCTAGATCAAAGTCCTGGGATCATGGGGGAAGAGACCTCAGCTCCTCAGGGTCTTCCAGCTCCTACAGATCACTTGACAGTTCTCAGGACTTCATACTGCGGACTCCTCCTAGAGTGACGAAAAGACTCTTCATCGAAGGGTGAGAGGACTCTATGGCCACGTACACACTGCAGCTAAATTTGGTTGTCAGTTCACCTTTTACTTCTTAATCGTGTTCTGTACACACATAGTTCACTAAAATACAGGAGTGACAACTGCATTCGACAACCGCATTAACTCCCGAAAAATACAGGAGTGACAACCGCATTTACAGAAATTCTATGCAGTGTGTACGGAACCGAACTCAACAAATAGTTGTTAATGACGTATTTAAACGTCTTTGTATGTGAGATGCAAAAAAATAACAGTGAAAAAAGTCTTAACCCTAGCACATTTTTGACTCCGGGCTAGTTGCACTCACGAGCCCTGCGGTAAAGTGTAAATGTTGCCCAATCTTCATAGAAAAAAACAACAACAAACAAGGACAAGCACAAAAAACATGTATCTCATATCCGCAACAGACCACTTTATTAACTCCATAAAGTGCCTAGCTTTATGAGCTAAGACCAAACAACATGACTAAAGGCACTTGTAAATATGAGGACATGGCAATACTGCAAGAGAGTGCTCTAAAGCAGCCTCCTGAGCACAAAACACAGCACGTCTATCAGCGGTCGTTTAGTTAAAATCGACGGACAAAAAGAGTCTTTAGCCAAAGAATGGCAGATAAGTAACAAACAGCTAAATTTTTATTCACTCCAGCAAGACGCCAAAATGTTGCTATGGTTACAAATGCGGGAGTGACTGCTGTTCTGTACACACATGGAACGATAATTTAGGGGATTCACTCCCGCATTTAAATGCAGTTGTCACTCCTGAAACTTGCAGTGTGTACGTGGCCTATGATCACTGTGATGCTTCTACATAAAGGCATTAGTATAGCAGAGAATTTAAAATTGTGATAGCTAAGCTGGTCATGGAGTTTCCTAAATATTAGGCTTTTATAGTACACTTTGTATACATTTTTGATGTCCCATGATTTTTTTTTTTAAGCATAGACCTTAGTTGAATTGTACGCAGATGAAAACAAGGCCATGAGGGATAGACTCACAGTCTACAACGGCATGCTCAGTGTAAATGTCCAAGATCACTTGTAATTTTCTGTAACTTTTAAAAACTTTTAAAACCGTCTTAAGAAGCTTTTGTCCATCAAATCTGGATGTTGTTAAGCAACATTACAATCCTTTGAACACACTGTAATTTTATCCTTCACAATCTTGTTTTCATTCCTGTCAAAAGTTAAATATGGTGCTATCCTTCCTAAGGTGTATTGGTCTATAAGATACTATAGTAAAATATATGCATCTAATCGTGAAAAACTCCTTGATTGGCGGTAAATCCCCATCACCTGTTTCAAATGCGGGCATTTAATACGGGCCATGGATTCACTGAGAAGCTCGCAATATACGTTCATTATCGCAGATGAATCGCCCAATGAACGAAGATTGCATGCTCGAGGCTCTGACTCCGTTATTAAATGCGTATTAAGCAGTGATAATTCCGTAATCAAGCGGCCGGGCTACCCCCCCTGCGGATGCGCCATATTACGCGGACCGTCGCCCGGCCTAATTATATCCTTCCTAAGGTGTATTGGTCTATAAGATACTATAGTAAAATATGTGAGACCTGTGCTGGCAAAATGAGTCACAATGAGCACAGTCAAACAATCTGGCACTTTTTTTATTCATTTAAATACATTTATTTATTTAATTTATTTTTGTGTACATCTTTATGCATGTTGTTAATATCATAAAAAATGTTACTTGAGCACAAATCAGCATATTGGAATGATTTCTGAAGGATCATGTGACACTGAAGACTGGAGTCATGATGCTGAAAATTCAGCTTTTAAATACTTGTAATACAAAAACACTTCTTTGACTAACCATTTGCTATAAAAGAAAAAAAAATCTTTTTATTTAAGCTCTGTACAATTTGTGGATAGTCTCAGAACAAATATGTTTTATAACAGTAAAATAAAATCTTTCTAGCATGAATGCAAAAGTCAAGTTTTTGGCTTTAAACCTTCATTCTTTTCTTCTTTTTTCAGGGATTCACCCACCAAGTTGGACAGAGAGGTCTTGTCAGCTTTAGGAGGCACAGACATTGACTCTCTGAAGTATCCCAGCATTCACAAATGGAAGAGCACAATTCAGGCATACTCCCACTTAGAAATGCAAAGGTAGGCATGTGGGTCATGTGAGAGTTACGTTACACTGCTGTCTAGTACAATAAATGCTCTTCTTTTGAAGTTCTGTTGTCAAAGATAAAAGGTTTTATCACTGTCTCTAGTAAATATATTAAAACAGAAAACATAATAATATTACTGTTTTTCCTGTATGTTTTTATCAAGTATATGCAGTCCTAGAGAGTAGGAAACTTCTTAAAAAACATATAAAAAATTCTAATGACAACAACAGTCCTTTTTTTCAAGATCCCTCTTGACAAATATTTGTGTACACTAAGAGGTCTGTATTTATGTTTTCAGCTGGCAGACTCCTGCAGTGTACAAGAGTCATTTGAGAGCTCATTCAGTCACCCCTGGCTCTCCAGCGGGCGGTTTGTTGTCCCCCGCGTGTCGCTTCAGCCCAGCCCGTCACATGAGCTCACCGGACGTCTGCAGCCCCGGACGCTACAGCCCAGCACACTCCAACTACAGTCCTGTGAGCTACATCCAGCGTATCCGACTCAAACATTTCGGCGACGCCCCCGTTTAACGTCCCACCAAGCCCAATTTCTACCAATTAGCAACTGAAATAATAAGCATAACAATCCAACATGGGATGGAACGTCGCAGAGAAGAACAGTGTCATATCAGAAGCCATGAAATGCTCAAATTGAACTCCTAGTGCCGTGCAAACCGCAGATAGGATCTCGCAACAGGCCGTCCTTCAGTTTGGATGCTCCTAGGTTCGTAGAACACAGCTCAAATAATAATATGCACATCTCCCAGGGGGTTCCTGAATCATAATATATATATAAATATTCGGTACTTCTGTGTATGACACCAAGTGTGTTGATCTGTGATGGTCTTGTAGATTTTTCTAACCTTTTTGTTTTGTTTTTTGTTCTATTTTCTTTCTTATCTCTGTGTGTGTGTGTGTGTGTGTGTGTGCGTGCGCGCATGGGAGATCTGTGGATTTACAAAACTGTGTCTTGAATGGAAATGAACAATTTCCCACTTAACACAGTCATTTAAATTGGGGGAAAAAAGATGTCAGTGTATAAACACAGAAACCCAGAGCTAAATTAAAATAACATAGTAGTAAATTATTGAATTATTTTTGCTAGTTAACTGTCAGTAGCACAAAATGCTCATTTTAATGGGTATGTAATGGTTTTTAAGGTTTAAAACAAAAAGAAAAGTCAACTGACTGCCAGAAGTTATTTTTATTCCTTAATTGGAGAACTGCCTTAAATTTCTAAAAGAAAAGACCAACTTCTGAATCTCAAAACAGGTGTTGATTCATGCCTTAGGTGTTGGGGAAAAAAAGCAAGAGGTCTATAACGTGTGAATATTCCCCTTTTTTATTTTTAAGTTTAATAAATGTGATTTATCATTTCTAAGTTCGCATTTGTTTGCACTTTTAATTCTTTTTGGAGTTTGACACAGTTCATCATGAACAACAGACGTGAATCTGCATAGTTTGAGTGGCTGTGCCACTTTCAAGCACATGCAGAGTTGATGATCGATAATGAGTGTGGATGGCAAGTCGGTACTGTCTTGTTACGTTAATGTCATAAAAGCTGTAAGACTTGATGATTGTGGATCCAGAGTGTTGTAAGTGCACTTCAAATGTGTTCGGAAAAGATTATTGTCCTTCATCCCATCATAAATGGCCAATATTTTAATCTCACCGCTAGATCATGTCAATGCGATTCTCTCGCTGGCTTTTGAAATGGATCCATTTGCCAGATTCAGCCCATTGATTTTTGGAATCAAAGCTACATGACTAGAAGCAGAAAAGCTCCGGGTAGCTCAGTTTTATGTGATGAATATCTCAAGGAATCGAGTCCAGAACATCCTCTGTGGTACTTTCAGATCATGTGATCTATTTCTTTGGTGCCCATCATTCTCAGTGTAGTGCTGGCCTGTCGATCTTTGCTTCGTAAAGCTTTAGTGCCTTTGATTATGATCTGTTTGGAAGGGCCCGTGGCTCCTCAGTGTATGACAGATGCACTGACCACATACAAGCTGAATAGACCTTTTTTTCTGTTTCCTAGTATGAAATACAGTACAGTAGCATTGGCATATGCAGTGTCTGAATACCTCTTAAATACGATTGTAAGAGAAGAAAAAAAGGTTTACAGTTTAGTTATTGCTAGTGTTGTATCAATGCCAGCCTTACTTTTTGTTAAATGCTTTGTAGTGCCAACACTGGTGAATTGAAAATGAGTTGCAGTTTATTGTTGAGAACTGAATTATTTTTGTTGTCCTGGCCTTTACGTTGCATGCATTTCTAGTCCTATTTTATTACAGTATACGTTAAAGAAGAGTATTTGATGTTCTATTGATGAACGATAAATAAAGTGCACAGTCTTGTAACTTTACTGACTTTCTCTGACTGTACAAGAAAAATCTCCTTATGAAAAGTAGCAAATTTACATTTCATTTATGTACAGAACACATTCAGATTCGTCCCATTATTATATTGGTAAACAAGGTCTTTTTCTTATGTGCATGACAGTTCAAAAGTTTAGAGTTTGTAAGATGTAAAATGTCTCTCATGCTCACAAAGGCTGCATTTATTTGATCAAAAAAAAAGGTAAAACAGTAATATTGTAAAACATTACAATTTAGAGTAACTTTTCTTATTTGAATGTTTGTAATTTATTGAATATGTAATGTATTCCTGTGATGACAAAGATGCAGTCTTCAGTTTCACATGATCCTTCAGAAAGCATTTTAATATGCTGATTTGCTGCTCAAGAAATATTTCTGATCAATGTTGAAAACAGCTGTGCTGTTTAATATTTTTCTGAAAAATCATGCAACTTTTTCAGAATTCTTTAAATAGAAAGTTCAAAAGAACAGCATTTATTTGAAATATAAATTGTCTTTACTGTCACTTTTGATGAAGTATTTTGATTGTGTAAATATATTATAAATTTCTTTAAAATAATCTTACTCACCCCACACTTCCAAACAATAGTGTATCTAAGTAGGCTAAACATATAAACATACAAGAAATGTCTGGGCCACATTTCACCAAAATCCAGTTAGGATTATTTTTTCATTTACATTAATATTTGTTTACTGTGTTACAGTCAAAAGTCCAAGTCACAATGCTAATATAATTATGGTCCTAAAATAGGCTTAATGTCCTAATTATTTCTTTTTTTAGTATTATTTTTTTTTCTTCAGGTAAAATATGACCTGGACATTTTTTAAAAAAAAAATCCATTACCTGAATCAAACGATGAATCACACTAGTAAACAACTCAATGAATTTATTTTTTACTGCCATAAACAGCAACATACAAACAATTCTACAGAGTCATCCTCAACCTTTCAAGGGCAAGATTTTGACATTTTAGCAAATTCAAACCTTGCTTTTAAAACAATCATGATGAACAATTCCACGTAAACAGTGCAAATACACACCAACTGCCTCGACAAGGTCTCCAGAGTTTGCATAATGCTCCTGGAAAAAGACACCTCGTCATAAACATTAAAAAGTACACTTGCTGGTTAATTCCACCTTTCCATGACTGTTATAGATCAGACAAAGCATGGCACAGGAGTGTCTAATTGAAGAAACAATCATTCTTAACTTGCTTGTTTTAAAAAAAATACAAAATCAATACACTCAAGACACTTGTGGAGTCTCTGATCACCACAGCAACAGATGGTAGAGTTGCAAATGAAATTTTTCACAGCAGTCTTCTCCTAAATTGCAGCTATGTAAGATTATTATTAAACAAGCTGGAGGAGCTGGTGAATATGAAATCACATTCCGTATTCTGGAATTTTGTGAATCTGAAACAGCATTTCAGAAGCCGTTCAGGAGAACATTGCAGGAAATTTTGCAACTCTAACATCCGTCCTTCTCGATGATCCTTCGGTTCTAGGCTGTTTTGAGGCATGCTGGTCTAGCTTGAGAACGTCATGTCCGGGTGAGTTTATCTGGAGGCATGAAGCCCGAGTCTCCCAGCGCTCTGAGACCCACTCGGCCACTGGGCCGAATCGTCAGCCAGGTGATGCTGCCGTTATTCAGGCCCATCCTCAGCCAGCCCTCTGGAGGAAACTGCAGAGCCCTGGAACAAACATTTCAATCACGGTCATGCTTTTGACATTTTCTCTGAAGGAGCGTAACAGTTACCTCAGCATGTGCCCGTCATGTGAACAAACAGATTACACAACATGAGTTTGCTGGTGGCTGAAATATTCAAAATTTACACAAATTACAAACCAGCACAACAATTGAGAAAAGTAGCCATAACCACACAATGTAACTAACAGACTAAATGAAGCATTTATTAAATAATTTTTAAAAGTATATTTATTAGCAATTAGTCATAATCACACAATATAATAAGAAACTTACTTATTAAAAATAATTTAAATAAAAATACATTTAATAATTTGAATATATTTCCTATATTAAATATCATATATTTTCATATTTTTTCCCATTCTCTAAAGCTTATCTCTTGCATTAGAGAGGTATGAGCAACAGCAATAGTGATGTTTGACTTGGCAAGCACCACTGATAAAAGGTTGCAAACAGTTTTTCATGAATTCCATATATTCAATATGGAAGCCCATTTCTACAACTTAAGAAAATGATGCTTAAGTAAACAAGAAGTCATAATTATGAGACAAAATGTCACTTTTTGTCAGAATTATGACTGTCACGGAATTTCAATTTACTATTACAACCTTGTCATAAATCTGAATTACCAAAGCATTCTTTTTTTATGTGGCTGAAATGGGCTTCTATGAAACTTTTGCAACCACACACACACACACACACACAACAATACAAAGTGATCAGAGCATACTTACGATTACAACCGTATGGCTTTATAAAAATGTTTTTTATAAACGTTTCAAAGAGCATAAATAGGAAGGTAAAAAGACTGCACTGAATAGCAAGTGAACACAAACCTGCACACAAAATAGCGGATGACATTAGCATGACAGACGATAATCTCGTAGCTGTCCTCCTTCTGCTTAGCGTCCGCTCGGTGGATGTAGCGGCGGAACGCTGCCTCGATCCGCGCGCCGTCCTCGTGGTACTGCTGAAACCAGCACAAGAGTTTCACAACCATCCACATGAGGAGAGGAAGGACTCCCCACGACAAAACCAAACTCAACATTCTCCAGCAAACATTTCAGACATCAAGCTTTAGGATGACCAGCAGAAACAAAACAAGAACATTTGATGTTTGTCGAAGAGATTTGGGATGGTTTGATCGTGGGTTTTGTACGCCAGCAGTAACCTTAGCAATTCGTTCTGTTATGACCGGCGTCATCAACAGACACTCACTCAACACACAAAGACAATCAAAGACAGTGCCTTCAGACTGGCTAAGTAAGACCTTGCACTGACCACTGCCTCAGGTTTCCAGTGCGTGACAGGTGGGACGGGCTCTATGGGCGCACCCTCTCGCAGTAAATCACAGCTTACAAGCTCCACGCCTACAACACACATGAAGAAAATAACAATTCAGAATCTCCACAATGGCGACACTTTACAAATGTATTCTTTTTGTGATTTTTTTAAGCCTTCCAGTTAAACTGTTCTATTTTAAACCGCTCAAGCGCAATAAGACGCAAAAGGGAACTCAATTCGGTATTTGCACGCAGTTCTGACAGACATTTACATCTAAAACCATTTTTAAAAGTATCAACAGTTGGAAGATATTTAAATGTGTGATAAGGATCTCTCTTTTTTCTTTATTAGTTAACTTATTACTTTTATTAGTTTACTAATGCACACACTTTGACAACAAATATCCAAGTGTCTTCTTTCAAAAGAGACCACAATAAAATGTCTGCTACAAGCCATTATGCCTTGTATGATTTATCCAGTCATAACTGCATTAAATTAGGTGAAGAAGAATACAGCAGTTTTATCTGAAAGGTTTAATCCTAGATGAACTCTTCAGAATGGAGTCTGTACCTGGCAGGTATTTGCTGATGATGTTGGCTGTCTCTGTAGCTCTGGTCATGGAGGAGTGGATGAGAACGTCGTACTTCAGTCCGAGCGCCGCTAATCTCTGTCCTGTATACTCAGCCTGTTCACGTCCTGCAGCCAAGACAGAAACCAGTATGTGATCTATGTAGCATGTAATCTGATGTATGCTGAGGGGTCAGTACCTAAAGGCGTCAGGATCCTCTCTTTATCTCCATCCCCCTTGAGGTTGTACTGAGAGTGTCTGATGAGGAAGATGTGGCGTGTGGCTTTGGGTTTGCTGTTCTCCGCATCTGGACTTCCGCTGTCACCAGCACTTTCCTTTCTCTTGCCGTTCACCAGAGATGAGGGGTCACGTCTGAAAGCATCAAAAAGTGTTCAAACTAGCTATTCACAAAGTAGACCAACTGAACTCAGTAACCAGTGACACCAGCCATTACTGCAGTAAATACAAACATCACAGCAATTTTAATTGTAAAGTTACACTGACAGAAACCGGACACTTCAGGCGACACTCTTAAAGACGCTGTGCAATTACTTTCTTAGATGTTTAACCACTCAATATTTAGAAGACATTTGCAAAGTTAACACATTCTCTTCACTCTTACATTATGTTGCAGGCTGACATAATTTTTTTAATGTATTTTTAGTTTCTCAACTACCCTCTAAAGACTAATTTGTTGGTGCAGTGTGAATTAGCCTCAAGGGTATGTGTATTTACATTCATGGATTTGGCAGACATTTCTATATGAACAAATATACGCTGCTTTGAAGGTATGTATACATGTTTAAAAAATAGCTACAACATGGTTTATAAAATTCACAGTTTATGAACCAAAAAATAAATAAAAAATAGTTAAAAAAAAAAAATCCCATTCTCACGTTTTTTTTTTATGTGTGAGAAGTATTTATGTTAAAGGTTTGCTGTTTTCTTTTTTGTTGTGTTTCATCATTTTTGATGAATTTTACTGAATCTGATTCACACCATAAAAACTGCACCAGATTTTAAACCTAATACAAAGGTAAAGTTTATATCTAAAGCTGAAATTGTCAATTGGCAGACATTTTCAAAAGTGCTCATAAGAAAGCACATTATGTAAGAAGAAACTATATTAATGACAATTAACCAGGTCTAAGACTAAACCTTCCAAATAAATGGTCACTAACACTATTTCAATCACTGCCAAATGTGGTGCGGCTTAGTGGGATCGAAGCCAAAGGTTGTAGGATCTAACCTTAAACTGGGTGAACCATTAATTATAACCACCGATCAAGGAATTAGACCTCAGGCTACACTAACTTTCCATGATTTTTGGACACGGTGCCATGGCAGCACCAACGGTTTTCTGAACATGTACCATCCTAGTACCATAGTATTCCTCGAGATACCTTAAAAAACTATGTACATATAATAATAATCAATCAAAAATAAGTCTCTGTTGCTTACTTGTCCCAATTATAATCCCATCCGTTCGCAGTGGGCCATGCCGAAGGCTGCGCTGCGTTCACGGCAGCCAGGGTCTCTCTCAACCGGCATCGCTCTGCGAAATACCCGTGCTTATCTGCCGCGACCGCCGCGCACACCAGCACCGCGGATCCACCGGCGAACCCGCACGCGAGACTGATCGCTCTCCGAAACGACATGACTCAAAAGCGTGGAGTCAAAGGAGAGTAACGTTAACGGCTGATCTTCAGCGCTATGACGCACTATGAGTCACTCTGGTGAGGAAGTGCCGCTGTTTCCTCCTTTCCTCAAGCAAAATGATAAGCCGTTACTGGTACCTCGTTATGACCAAAAAAAAAAAAAAGAAGAAGATGTGTTTCTTCCTAAGCCATGTGTGAGAAAATGTATTTGGACTCAATAAACTTCCAAAAGCAGAGTCACGACTATGTGCGAAGACGGCAACAAAACACATCATTTCAGAAAATAAAAGTCCCCAGCATACAAAGTAACAGTTTACATGTTGTCAGTTTTTTTTTTCTTCAAACAGATTAGTTCTAAAATATTTTTAAACAGTTTCAAATATGATTTAATATTGACTGTGTTTTATTCAAATACGCATATTTAAATACGTTTCAAAACGTAGAATAATAAAAAAACAACAGTTTTAACAGTTTCAAATATGCTTAAATATATGCTTAAATATTCATTTTATTCAATTAATTCTACACTTTCAAAAGATACTGAATTTATTATTATTATTATTATTATTATTATTTTATGGTTGATAGAATATCGTTGTGTATTTTGCTCCAGACCTGTAGATGGCAGTAAAATGTCAGCAAATGTTGCCCACGAGCAGCGGGTTAGGGGTGTGCGATACTGCAAATTTTGGTATCGATCCGATACCGAGTAAATACAGGACCAGTATCGCCGATACCGATACCGATTCCGATACTTGTCATTTAAAAAAAAACATACATTTAAATGACCAACAACAATTAAAAAATTAACAATACTAATGTTGATATGACTAATATTATATTCACCTTAAAGATACTTGGATATTATTTACCTTTCTAAAAGGACTTTGCAGGCAGAGGAGCCCAGAACATGAAAGCAATACAGTTTCATGTTGGCATTTTCCCCCATAGAAAAGAGTTATAAAAATGGTTTAACGTGGCTTAATAAATTAAGAACGTAATATTAAAAGACAAAAACTCGGTATACACCTTATTAATGTTGCTAACAAAAAAAGCAGATGTGCCCAGAATATGAAAGCAACGCTCAAAGTTTTCACATTATGCATTTCCTCCCATAGAAAACCATTATAAAGAAAGTTTGACGTAAAGTGGCTTATTGAATGAAAAACAGTGATATGAAAAAGAATTATTAAACCATAACTCGTTTATTATTGAAAGGATTTTAGTATGTTATGTACGTACTGTATTTTCTGTTTGTTTTATACATACTGTAATGTTTGTTATTATTGCAATAAAAAAACTGTGCTATGAAAAGGCCAAATTATAGTTTATAAATATAGGCCTTACTATGTATGTGCAGGTAAGCAGATGAACCCAGAACATGAATGCAGCTGAATTTCATTTTTCTTAATTGCAATATAAAAACATTTAATATGGTGCAATTAATGGAGGAAGAAAGTGATAAAGACCAAATAAATAAAGACTAAATTCGGTATACAATTTGATAATAAAATATAATATGTTGCATGCAGCTGAGCCTGTGAATATATGCAAACATGCTAAACAACATGTTAAGCATTTTACTCCCATAGAAAACCGTTATAATGAAAATTTAAAGTGTCTAATGCATTAAAGAATTTTAAAAAAGTTAAACTCAGACAGTATACACCTTACAGTGATACTGTAAAAAAAGGACAAATTCGGTATACAGGTATATACAATATGCACTATGTGAAGGATTTCCTTCCTCCCCTTTTCATTTCTTTTGTAGCTCGGAGTTCCGTTCCATCTCTCACTGTATCCGCTCGCGCTCGGAGCCGCCGAGTCACGTGATGGCATGACAACAAAACAGCGTAGCGGGAACGTTTGCATACGAGACTTGAAAAGAGCGGCATATACACCCACAGACATGTCTACACTTTGTTGTATGTATTAAGCAATGTAGTATAGGAGAAAAAAATATTTTTTTTAATTAAAAAAATTAATTAAAGTATCGATCTTATCAGGCTAGTATCGATCCGATACCAATACCAACGTTGGTATCGATACTATCGATATTAGGATCGATACGCCCACCCCTAGTTACTGTTGATTTTGGTGGCGACGTGTTTTGCTGTAGTTAGTTAAAGTTCTATTTTATTTTGATTGTACGTATCATATATCCACATATCTGTCCCTTGCGTTGAAGAAAAGATGGACACTGACGAGGAGGGAGACAATGACTGGGATCGCAGTTTAGAGTCAGACATGCTGGAGACAGGTGTGTTTATAACTGGACGACTGTGTGAACTTGAGTATAGATATGTTTTTATTATAGACAGTATTTACTCAAGGTACTTATGTTTGCTTAGTGTAAATGCACAGCTCAGTGTCGATATGAATAGACTGCAATAAGGTTTGGTGAGCAGTCTCTGTCAGGTATACAGTATCTACAGTGACTTGTATATCTTATCATTTCAGAAGGAAGTTCCACTCACAGAGTTACATCTGTATCTCAGAGAGTGATCCTGCACTTTGACCTGGACTGCTTCTATGCACAAGTTGAGATGATCCGAAATCCAGCCCTCCGGACCAAACCTCTTGGTAAAACACCACAGAATATAAACTTTACAACTTTATTCACTAAATATAAGATATATAACAAAGTATGTCCTGGTGCAGTTTACGAGACAATACATGCGAAAACACTTTAATACAAGTTCTACAAAACAGTCAATACACGTTCTACTCAGTCAGGTAATAAAAAAAAAGTAATACTAACAAAACTCATCAAAAAAATTCATTGCTATCCTTTTGATATATGTGACCCTGGACCACAAAACCAGTCATAAGTGTCAATTTTTCAAAATTGAGATTTATAAATCATCAGAAAGCTGAATAAATAAGCTTTCCATTGATGTATGGTTTGTTAGGATCGGACAATATTTGGCTGAGATACAGCTATTTTAAAATCTGGAATCTGAGGGTGCAAAAAAATCAAAATACTGAGAAAATCCCCTTTAAAGTTGTCCAAATGAAGTTCTTAGCAATGCATATTACTAATCAAAAATGAAGTTTTGATATATTTACAGTAGGAAATTTACAAAAAGTCTTCATGGAACATGATCTTTACTTAATATCCTAATGATTTTTGACATAAAAGAAAAATCAATAATTTTGACCCATACAATATATTTTTGGCTATTGCTACAAATATACCCCAACGACTTAAGACTGGTTTTGTGCTCCAGGGTCACATATGTATTGTCATACTCTGCTGTGTCTATATCTTTGATTTCTTAGGGATACAGCAGAAATACCTTATTGTGACATGTAATTATGTGGCAAGAGAGCATGGCTTAAATAAAATGATGTCAGTGACTGATGCAGTGGAGAAATGCCCACAGCTGGTGCTAGTAAAAGGAGAAGATCTCACTCATTACAGAGAGATGTCCTACAAAGTCACTGGTAAGGTACATTTTTTATTTTTTGTGATATAGTTTTACTATAAATGTCTGTAGAGTGTATTTGTATATTAGATGATGATTTATTATTTATTTAATATTATATTATTATTTAATATTATAATAACAATAAATATACAATATTATAATTAGGTTTGAATTTTACTCTTTATATATTTTATACCCTACCGTTCAAAAGTCTGGGGTCAGTAAGATTTTTAAAAAGAAATTAATACTTTTATTCAGCAAGGAAGGATGCATTAAATTGATCAAAAGACTTATACGTTGTAATATGAAAATTCTATTTCAACTAAATGCTGTTCTTTTGAACTTTTTATTCATCAGAATCTTGAAAAAATGTATCGTGATTTCCACAAATATATTAACCAGCACAACTGTTTTCAACATTAATAATAATTCAAAATGTTTCTCGAGCATCAAATCAGCATATTAGAATGATTTCTGAAGGATCATGTGACACTGAAGACTGGAGTAATGATGCTGAAAATTCAGCTTTGTCATCAAAGGAATAAATTACATCTCAAAATATATTAAAATGGAATGGAACAGTTGTTTTAAATTGTAACTGTTTTACATTGTGGCTTTTACTGCGTTTATGGTCAAATGATAAAAACAGCCTTGGTGTGTATATGACTTTTTTTCAAAAACATGAAAAAATTGTGCTGACCCTAAACTTTTGAACATAACTGTTTAAGTTCAATACCAATTAAGGAGTTTGTCTGGTATCTATTAAGGAGTACAATCCAAAGTTTACTGTTTGAATGAACTATAAATCAGACTTTGACATCGGCTTTATCTGCCTAAGAATTGCTGATGTCACACTGTCCTCTAGTGGAGAGGCTGGGCTTTGACGAAAACTTCATGGACGTTACAGAAATGGTGGAGAGAAGACTGAAGGAGACCAATATTTCAGATCTCTCCTTCAGTGGACACATATACAAACATGAATGTGAGTGCCACTTCAAACAAATACTAACAGTTTTAAATCCATGGGTTGTAGATCTGGACTAGTAGTTCAAAGTTTGCTGGTTTAGAACTGGATGCATTCTTGTTGTTTAGGTTTTTGTGGACAGTTGGAGAATTGCTAGAGTTCCTGGTCGTAATAACTCTCGTTCATCTTCAGGTGTGGCAGTGGATGAGGACAACGCCCGACTGGCTGTGGGATCTGTGATAGCAGCTGAGATGAGGCAGGCCATCTTCAGGACGCTGGGACTAACAGGCTGTGCTGGCATCGCTAAAAACAAACTCTTAGCCAAACTAGTGTCTGGAACCTTTAAACCAAACCAGCAAACCACTCTCCTGCCTTACAGCACCGCTGAGCTCATGAGCAGCCTCACAGGACTCATCAAAGTGCCTGGTAGGATGACACATAATCTCACCCGTTGCATGCAGTACTGTTTATATTCTGTAAACACTGTCTGTTTTTACAGGGATAGGTTACAAGACATGTGAAAAGCTCAAGGCTTTGGGTCTGGTCAGTTTGAGAGATCTACAGTTATATCCTCTGCCTGACCTCGTGAAGGAGTTTGGTGAAGTGACTGCTAAAAGGATTCAAAACCTCGCCTGTGGCATCGATGACTCTCCAGTCACGCCTGCGGGTCCTCCTCAGGTATTCTCCATATTTTTAGATTGTCCAGGTGAACCTTAAGCAATCTTCACCAGCCAGATTTAACTGCTGAGGGTGTTATTATATACCGAAAGGCTTTTTTTAAAATACATTTTACATGCACATTTAGTCAGTTAGCAGAAACTTTTATACTCAAGTTATCATACAAGAGCCAACAATACTTGCAATACCATTATGGATAAAGAAGCTCTGAAGTAAAAGTAACCATAAAATGAAGAAACATTGGCACTTTAGTTTAGCTACCTCAATTTATAGCTAGCTGCCTTCCGAAAAGTAAAGTTGAATATTTTAGAAATACAGTCCTCTAACGTGCTTTTTTATGGTCCTCTTAGATGCTGGTTATAGCTACATGGACCAAAATAAACTACCGTTCAAAAGTTTTGGAACAGTGAGATTTTTAATGCTTTTGAAAAGTATTTCTTATGCTCACTAAGTTTGCATTTATTTGATCAAAAATACAGTTCAAACGGTAATATTATTGCAATTTAAAATAACTCTTTACTAATTAAATACATTTTAAAATGTAGTTAATTCTATTATTAAAGCTGAACTTTCAGCAGCAATTACTGAGGAATCATTTCTCATTATAATCAGTGTTAAAACATTTGTGCAGCTTCATATCTTTGTGGCATCCATGACACATTTTTTTCAGGATTGGTGAATAGAATAGCATTTATTTAAAATAGAATTTTTGTAAGATTATAAATGTCTTTACTCTCTTTTTTGATCAATTTAATGCATCCTTGCTGATAAAAAGTTTTAATTCCTTAGAACAAAAAAATCATACTGACCATACTTTTGATATGAACAATAGTGTATTTATTCAGGTCAAGTCAACTTTATTTATATGCCGCTTTATACAATACTGATTGTGTCAAAGCAGCTTTGCAGTATTAAACAGGAAAATAGGTAGTCAATAATGCAACAAGACATTAGTAAAGACTCAATTTTCAAGTTAAAGTCAGTTCATCATTGATTCAGTGATGTCTTCGTCCAGCTTAGTTCAGTTCAATCAAGTCTTATTCAGATACTTGTGAGGCATAACAATGTTTACAAGCTCTGATTCACAAACAGTGCTAGCTTCTGATGCTGCATGAAATCTAAAATAATCTGTGAGGTAATTTATATATTTCAGTCTCTCAGCGATGAGGACTCATTCAGGAAAATTTCCACACTAGAAGAAGTTCAAAAGAAAACTGAGGAACTACTCACCGACCTTACTGAGAGGTGAATACATATATTTTACAATATCAAAACAGCCTGCTAGATGTTAGTTTGGCACGTTTGTAGTTTGTTTCTCTGTTTGAATTCACTCCAGGATGCACAAAGATGGCAGGCAGCCACACACATTCAGACTAACGATTCGCCGATACACGGTCACCAATCGCTGGTTCAATAGAGAGAGCCGACAGTGTCCTATACCCAACCACACCGGGCTCAAGATCACATGTGGTACACTTCTGTTCTTTTGCATGCTTTAACTGTATAATACCGTACTACACACGCAGTCATCTCACAATTCACATAAATTGCAATAAACAGCAGTGATATAAACGTGAGATTTTTATTGTGTTACATTTTCCTTTTTTTTATATTAGGAAGCAGTGAAGCTGTACCCCAGTTACTGTCACTGTCAATGAAGCTTTTCCATAAATTGGTGGACACACGTGAGCAATTCCATCTGACCCTGTTGAATGTGTGTTTTAGTAACCTGCAAGCTAAAAGCTCCAGAACGAGCTCCATCACCTCGTTCTTCACACAGAAACTGCCTACAACACAAATGACATGTCAGCAACAGGTCAGTATGTATGATTTTTCTCATCTTAGAGTTATTAATTATACTAATACAAAATAATCTGCATTTTTAATTACAGAATATAAAAAAAAAAAAAAAATCAGCCAGTCTCAGTAGCTCAGTTTTACAGATAAGCTTATGCTTTCTGTTTTTCCAAAGGCATCTCCGAGCTTTAATAGGGCTTTTCCTATATTGCGAGTCATAGAGACTTTAATACTTTTGAATAAAAACTCATTTTTAAGATTAATAATTCTGTTGGTTGGTAATCCAAGTATTTTTAAATGTTTTTGAAAGAAGTCTCTTATGCTCACCAAAGCTTAATTTATTTCATTAAAAATACAGTAGAATTTACAGTTTTACAGTTTAAAATAAAGACGGTTTTCTATTTTAAAATGCAATTTATTTATGTCATGTCAAAGCTGAAATTTCAGCAGCCATTACTCCAGTCTTCAGTGTCACATATATTTCAGGAATTATGCTGATATGCTGATTTGGTGCTCAAGAAACATTTCATGTTATTATCAATGTATATTTTTTTAACATTTTACATGTCTTTACTGCCAGTTTTGATCAATTTAATACCTTATTTAATACCAATCCTTGCTGAATAAAAGTATTTTCTTTAAAAAAAAACATGCTTGCCTCAAACCTTCAGACAGTATTTTATATGTTTATTTGATGTATTTATTAATGAATACCTCAGTTACAAATGAGTTCTTGCAAACCGACAACTACATTTAGCTTCTTATATGCCACTTTCAGGCTGCAGTAACTTGAAAACAGCAAAAGTTAACAGTCTATCTTTTGCCTTGTCACCAGGTGGAACCTGATATCTGTGAGCCTGCTGCAAATTCCCAGTTCACTCAGGCAGATGTTTTACATAAAGTAGATAAAACATGGAACAGCATGAAGCATACTTCGATATCGCCAACCCAAGAATTACAAACACAGCCACCCCTAATCAGCCCCAAATCTCCCAGGCAGCCTTTTTTAGAGAACTCACAAGTTACAAACATGACCACAAGAGAGTCTTGTATGAGCAGCGTTCCCGAGAAAACAGTGTGTTCCAAGCTGCCTCCAGGCATCGATCCAGAAGTATTCAAACAGCTTCCTGAACACATTCAGATGGAGCTGATTTCCAGTTTTCAAAATGAAGACTCTGCACAGCTCAATTACGGAGCCGCTGACACATCTTCTGAAGATGTTGACCCAGCAGATCATTCCACGTTGGCTTTTAAACAACCAACGACAAAACACTGTGAGTCAGCACTGAGTTATAACAGCAATCCTGCATCTCATAACCATGAACTCAGCAAGGCTTTGTCATCCACTCAGTCCACCATGGAATTCAATTCTGGACTCGTCAAAGCCACAGAAAGTCATGATGTCCCACCTGCCACTCAGGCACCTCAGTCAGATGTCCCTGCAAATGTGGACCCTTATGTATTCTCACAACTTCCTGCTGACGTGCAAAGGGAGTTACTGACTGAGTGGAGACAACAGAAGCCGGTCCTAAAAAGCCCATCCAAACACTCGCATAAAACCTCCAATACCAAAGACAAGAAGAGTGCAGCTAAAGGCAGCCAGTGTAACAACATACTGAAATACTTCAAACCCAACTGAGGACAGAAACACTTAAGTACCTGTTTATAAAACCAGAAAAATATGACAAAATCTTTGTAAATCAGCCTTTGTAGAGGAATAGTTCACTGAAAATGTTAATTCTATCATTTACTCACCTTAATGTCAAACCTGTATGACTGACTTTCTTGCACTGAACACGAAAAGTGATGCTGGGAAACAAGATCATCCTGGTTTGGAACAATTATGGTGAGTAAATCGCAACAGAATTTCCATTTTTCTTTGAATTATCAGTTTCAGATACAGTATGTATTATTTTGTTAATAAACCATATGTCTTTAAATAATCATGATGTTATTGAAGTCATTGAATACACAATTGCTGATCATATTATTTTTTGCATTTATAATACATTTGTATTAATAGTACTTGTAATATTAAAATAAAATACCATTCAAAAGTTTGGGGTTGGTAATATTTTCTAATGAATGAAGTATCTAATGCTACCAAGGCTGCATATACAGTATTTGATCAAAAAATACAGTAAAACCAGTAATATTGTAGTGCTATCATATGATTAATTGTGATTAATCGCATCCAAAATGAAAGTTATTGTTTATATAATATGTGTGTGTGTACTGTGTATATTTATTATGTATATATAAACACACACATACTGTATATATTTTGAAAATATTTACGTGTATATATATTCATATAATTTATATTACATATAATTATATATTTAATAAGCATAAAATATTTTTCTTAAATATATACATGCATGTGTGTATTTATATATACGTAATAAATGTACACAGTACACACATTATGTAAACAAAAACTTATTTTGGATGCGATTAATCGTTTGATAGCACTAATTGTGAAATATTAATTATACTAAACTCATGAATGTTTGGGAACCTTAAAGACTTAAAAAGTTTTTTATTTAATGTATTCATTGTAATTTTATTTATTTATTTTTAATTCTATTTATTTATTTTGTTGTTGTTGTTGAGAAACAGAATCCTTCTCTGGATTCCTTGTTTTACGAAGCTTGTAATTTTATTCTGTAACTTTTAATCTTTAGTCTTAGCCAAAAACAGTGTTTTACATTTTAAACCATCATTGCAAAAATAATAATTAGGACCTTTATTTTAAAAATATATATATATATATTTTCATACTTCCTGTGCCGCCGCTCAATTTTGCAGTTCGCGCTCTAGTCGCGCGCAGCTTCTTCCTCCATCTCTCCGCAGCATCTCCTTCCGGCACATCAAGCCTCTTTATTCAGCTCTGTCCGACAACTGCCATCCAGAATTTTCTCCATTGCACATCACCGGTTGTCAGGTCATCTTTGAGGATGAAGGTAGCGAAATTGGCCGTGGTTTTGAGTGTGTTTTTGGCCTTCGTCCTCCTGACTGAGGCAGCGCGAAGCAGGAGAGACTCCAGCAGCCAGAACAGCTTCAGGAGGGCGGCCAGTGGCTTCTACCAAACCCTCAGCAATATCTTCGGAGAGGAGAACATCAGGGCGCTGTATAAGGTCAATATAAGATCATGCGATATTTTAATGCGGTTTAAAAATGTAGTTTTGTTTGCAGGTGCACTAGTTTAGGGCCTGAAGAAATCACCAGCTGTCAATGGCTGTGTCTCAAAACCTAGTGAGCTGCCTACCTAGAGAGCATACTGTACATGGGCATCTTTTGTTTATCTAGGTCACCAGTTTATCGATAGTGTCAGTGCTGTGTAGTGCTGCCAGTATTTCGGGTTTGTTTGTTTTATCAGTAACGCTTTATAATAATAACTGTAATAAATACGTGATTTTTCAATTTTATATAATAATTAAAATAGTATTTTAATAATAATTAAATAAATTGTGAATCTATTAATTATGGGCATTAAATGACCTCAAAAATAATTTTAACAAAATGATTATTTTTTCATAATTTATTTCCATGTTTTTTTTTAAATATAAAACATATGCATGTATGCAATTTTAATGAATTTTGCTAAATAGTTGAATGTACATTAATGAGATTTTGCACTGTGCTGTATAGAGTGCTGTAAATTTTGAGAAACTGAGAAATTTAAGCTTATTTAGCCTATCTTTGCCATAATGGAAAAGATCTCATTCTTATTACTGTAAAAACAAATTATTATTGTTGTTATTCTTACTAATACTGTTGTTGTTAATCTTATATTATAATAATATGTTTAATGTAATAGAGTAAAGATAACTAATGAATCATCACCTGAGAATAATAATTTTAAAAAAACTAAAATGCCACACATTATACTAATGAGAAATGGGAGGAGAGATATGCTTAATTGTCATGAAAATAATGTCACAATGCAATGTAATCAAAAATTTACTGAATCTAAATCTGTTCTAATTTATATTTAATTTAATTTAGATAAAACTTACATTATTTTTATATATACATACACACACACACACACACACGTGTATTTTTGTGAGTCGTATATATATATATATATATATATATATATTTTATATAAGTTGGTTGATTTTCTTCTGTGACCTATGCATGTTTTATAATATTCACACTAATATATGTTTGCATATAACTCTTTTGCACTCTTAATTTATCTTAAAAAACCTTTGTCAATGTTTTGCAGTTCTTCTCAAAAACTACAGAGAAGTTTGTTCATGGAGTGGATTCATTATTGGACACCTTGTGGAAACTGTGGGTGGATCTGCTTGATGTTATGGGCATCGACTGTAAGTCTAGACCAGAATTGCTGCAGTTATGTATGTCAGTGACTGAAATAGTACATCTTCACTGTTTGTGTGTGATGCAAAAAATCATGTCCTTAACCTCCTTCATATCTCTCCCTTCCCTCTCTTTGCTTCTATTTCTGTCTGTCTCTGTTTTCTTTTTTTCCCCTCTGGTTCTCTCTCTCTCTCTTCTCAGCCTCTAACCTGACGCACTACTTCAGCCCATCGTCCGTGTCCAGCTCTCCTGCTCGTGCACTCCTCCTGGTGGCAGCCTTGCTGGTGGCTTATTGGTTCCTGTCCTTGTTCCTGAGCGGCTTCTTTTACATCCTCCACGCAGTGTTTGGCCGCTTCTTCTGGCTGGCCCGCGTGGCTCTTTTTGCCCTCTCCTGCCTGTACATTCTGCAGAAATTCGAGGGCGACCCAGAGAAAGCGGTGCTGCCGCTGTGCTTCATCATGGCAGTTTACTTCATGACGGGGCCGGTGGGAGCATACTGGCGGAAAGGGAGCGGACCTGGAACTCTGGAGGAGAAGATCGACCACCTCGATACCCAGATCCGCCTCCTTAACATCCGCTTGAGCAGAGTGATTGAAAACCTAGAGCGCTCAAGTGACCAATGAAATCATTTTGGCCCCAGGCTGAGGGTCAGAGCTGGGGTTTGTGAGATGGGATGAGAAGAAAAAAATTGTTTTGATTTTGTATTTTTTTTTTTTTTTGGCCCCTTTTTTCTCAGGATGTCCCAACATTTTAGTCAGGCAAAAATTGTATGTGACGTATGGAAATAAATTCCCCAGTTGAGATATGCTGAAAAGAGTTTATCAGATTCACCCTATTGTTGTGGAATGTATTATTAGTGTCCACTTCTACTGTAGCCGCCCATTTCTGAGTAAATATCAGGCCTTTTTTGTATACTGTGAGTCTCTGTGTGTTTGCAAGCCTTGAGTTGAGGGTGTTAGTCCATTGCGCAGTGTTACGCCCTTTTCCATAAGCTTTGTTAGGACACTTTCAGTACGTGTGTGTGTTATTTATCAATCGTGAAGGCAATGCAATTGAGAGTTGATTCAGAAACACTCAGTGTGAAGAATAGTCGGTATCACTGCATTTTGTCTCTTCTTGAGGTCACCAGGGGTTACTCTGAGTTCAGGACCGATCAGCACTATCAGGGATAGAGATGTATGTGGAAATCGCTTTCAGAAAGCAGCTAGTCATCAGAAGCGTGAGGATATCAGACCAGTGTTCCTGGCAGCAAAATAACAGTGCTGCAATGTACACCAGTATCTCTGTCCAACTTCAGCCGAGAGAGAGATGTTCTCATGTGTTTCAGATAAGTACAGGGTAATACCTGGTCATGCACTTTGTTCTCAGCATGATGAGATCATTGTATTAATTGTATGTACCATTTTAATACACTTATAGAAAGAGATTGAGTAAATATTGTTTTAATCCCACTACTTATTAGTGCTGCTTAGTAAAATCATTTTAAGAAAGTGGCCTCCACAGTGGCATTTTGTCTGTTTGAAATGCCTGATAACTAATCTAACCCGTGTCCCATCTTCTCTGCTTGTTCTTACTCACTCTAACTACTTATTCCTTTTGCAGTTTTAACTTTCATTCCAATTTTTCGCTTTTAGTTTTTAATTCATCATGTTTTTGCAACCTTGCTAAACTTTTGTAGCCAAAGCTAATTCGCATGTTTTTTAAAATATATTTGGAACATTTATTCCTTGCTTCATAGATTAAAAAAAAATACTGTAATTTAACATTTTTATACATGTTTTTACATTTTGAGAGAAATATTGTGAATGGTCAGTGTTCAAGTATATTTTCATTCCATAAAATGCCATAATTGTTTTGTCTTGTTTTTACATAGTACTGCTGTATTTAACACTGCTGTTGAAAGGTTTGGAGTCAGTAAAAATTTTTGACATTAATGACATTAATATTGTTATTCAGCCAAGATGTATTACATTTAGCATTAAAAAAAAATGTTTTTAACTTTGATTATAATAAGAAATGTTTTTTGAGCACCAAAACAGAATACATGAATGATTTCTGAAGGATCATGTGACACTCAGCCATCACATGGATAAATTACATTTTAAAATAGAAAACGGTTATAAAAGTATATGAACTAAAAAAAAGTTTACAGACCACATACTTTTGAACAGTAGTGTTCATTGGAAGTAGTTTTTTTTCTAACTGGGAACATTTAATGTTTTTCTTTTGCGTCATATGATAAAAGGTTGTGTTTACTGTGAAATCAGTGTGTTATGGATTTGCATTTGTTTTATTTTTGGTCATTTCTGCTAGGGCTGGGCAATATATCTCATGCGATATGCATGCGCATCTTGTCAGTAAAGCCGGTTCCTTGATTAGCGGTAAATCCCCATCACCTGTTTTCAAATGGAGCGGCG
>JAFVLL020026211.1:0-97653 GCA_021397915.2 Tor tambroides
GTTTCTTGGGGATGGACCATTGTTTTACTTCTGCCTTTCATCTTTTACTCCAACCTTTACAACAGAAGCCACACATTTGTGTTGAGGCGGCTGACGTCACTACTGGTGGCAACATTCATTTGGTACACCTGCACTGAGACTTTTTTCTACATTGAAGATATTACTGGCACATGCTATGAGTCAGACACCATGCAAGTTATCCACGGTGACCTTACCACAAAGGCGGCGTGCAAGAAGGCCGGATTCATCTGGGATGGATTTGATATATCAGGACACTCCTTCATCTTGAGTTACTCTTCTCTTGTAATTGTGGAGGAAATGGTTCCCATGTTACACATACCGCAGAGTGACAGAAACATTCGTCTTGATTGTCTTTACATAGCACTCAATGTGATTGTGGCCATCTGGATATGGATGTTCGGATGCACTTCTGTGTATTTCCATGATATTACTGACAAGATTATAGGGACGTCATGTGGGATATTAGGGTGGTACGTGACTTACGTTGTTTGGTACCCGATGCCTTTTTCTCCAGGTCTCCCTCCACAGCAGAAACAACATGCTTAGTGTGAGAACTAAATGCTACAAGTGCACTACAGCAAGCTTCACATATCTTTTGTGAGATCAATGGCAGGTTAACAGTCCAAGTGAGGCGGCAGGCAGCTGGTGTTCCTAAAATGACAATGTGTAATCTGAGAGGTCACATCTGAACCTTATTGTTGCCTTTAAACATTTTGTGGCTCCGTACAGAGCTGGAATAGTAAACCTGACCATAAATTTAGCTTATACGGTAGTCTGCTGCTGCTTTCTGTAATCAACCTGCAACCATCAGCTGAGCTGCCTTTTAACAGAAACCGTTCCTCATGACACTAATATTTTCAATATTTGTAATTGAGCTATTTATTGGTTTAAAAAAAAACATGAAATCTGATAAATTTGAGGTCAGACAATTATAGTGTAATGCATTTGTGTAAATTATATATTTGCATTGTGTTTTAATAGGACCATTTTATGTGTTCTGGCTGAAGGCCAACCTGTTGTTCATACGTGCCATTGTTAGATTAGTCGTTTGCAGTTGTTGTCATTCCTTATATCACTGATGAATGTTAAGAGTCTGATCATTTTGTCACAGGAAAACTGACACCACCTGTTCTTAGAAACCCAAAAGGATCTAAAGCATACTGTTTGTAATAATATAAGACTGGATTAATGTTTGAGCGATACATTTCAATAAATATTTGACTGGTTATATGTATTTCTTACAGGTTTGAGGAACAATGCAAATTAGATGCAAATTAATTCTAAAATACAACCGATGGGACATGCTGGTTATGGAGGGCACATCCATTAGTCATTTTGTGTGTCAATTAAACATGATTTTGGACAATTATCATTGCAATTATGCTTAATACATCAGTATTCCAAAGAAAGCAAGCCACAACATATCAATATGTTATTGTACTGTATCTGTTTCACCTGATGTGATGACACAGAGTTCTTGTTAGTATAACAACACATCACTGAGGTGTGTTTTTATTTAATTCGTTATGGTGTTTGAATGAATAAATAGCTTTGAATTGAGGACTTCAGTTGAGGTGTTTTGATTTTGTTGTCTCAAGGGAAGACTCTGTAAACCAAATTAAAAGGAATAGTAACCCAAAAGTGAAAATGTACTCACTCACGGGTCATCTAAGATGTAGATGAGTTTGTTTCTTCATCAGAACAAATTTGAAGAAATTTAGCATTACATCAGTTGCTCATGAATGGATCCTCTGCAGTGAATGGGTGCCATCAGAATCTGAGTCCAAACAGCTGATAAAAGCATCACAAAAATCCACACGACTCCAATCATGTATTTCTTACAGTCCACTGCTTGTAATAAACAAAACCTTATCATGATTTCAGCTTAAAACCAAACAGAGACCTCTGTACGTAATATTGCTTTCTCTGTGAAAATGTTGTCTTGTCTGAATAAGGACAGAAATATTCACAGATCAAGCACTGTTTACAAGTGCAGACAGTCCAAATCAGTTTTAAACAAATATGTTCAAATATGAATTTTATGTGAGAGGACAACAGGCTATGGAGTTGGCGTTATTATGGAATATGGCCTTGTATTTTAGCCAGAAACTATGCCTTGATGGGTTTGTTTCTTACAAGCTCAAAGCTTTTTGGTTCATACAGTGTTTAATTATGGACTGCAGTCATGTGGATTATTGTGATGTTTTTATCATCTGTTTGGACTCTCATTCTGACGGCACCCATTCACTGCAGAGGATCCATTGGTGAGCAAGTGATGTAATGCTAAACTTCTCCAAATCTGTTCAGATGCAGAAACAAACTCATCTACAGTTTACATCCAGTGAATTTTCAGCAAATTTTCATTTTTGCCTGAACTATTCCTTTAAATATCTCATCAAATATATTCTACTGTCTTTCATCCTCTTACACATCTTCCTGTTTTGGTGCTGTGGAAAAATTCTGGATCTCTCTGGACAAATGTTGCAGTAGTGATTCACAGTTTAATGTGTGTCATGGGGGAAAGGCTGCCCCCCCTGTTGTGCCAGCTTGATTGGTACCGTCCGAGCTTCAGTCAATAGTGTTTTAAAACCTCGATGTTGCTAGAATGTGCCTTTTAGAGTGAGGGAGGGGGTTTGAGCTCACAGAGCTGCGGTCATTACAGCAGTACAGCATCATCAATGTCTGTGTGCAGCATCCCAGACAGGTACGGAGACTACAGACTAAAGCTCTAAAGACAGACGCAAAGACTTTTTTAAGTTAACCAAATTAGATTCAAAACTGAGACCATGACCCAGGGAAAGGTAAGCAATTTTATTCATTACTGTGCTTTAAGATTTTATTATTTGTCTTTATTTGCTGGCTGTTAACTAAAAGCAATGAGTTTTTTCTTGAATTCAGTGGTCTAGATGGCTGTAATTTCTTTTACGTGTTAGACTAGGCTGTCTGCACTGTTCTGATTTCATCTGTCCCCCATGATGATTAATAATGATCCAGTGACACTAAAATAAGCTTTGTCATGTCTTGGATTTGTTCCCTACCTTTTTGGACTGATTTCTGTAGTGCTAAATTGAGATATTTTTGCTTTAGGATGCTCTTTTTTTAGGAGCCTGCTGCTGGTATCATCTAGCTGCAAAGGTAGAGTTAGAAAATAATGTCTACAAGACGTTTCATGTGTTATAAAAACACCTGATTAAAAAGATATTTTTGATTATGGTTCTGTTGAATTTTGAGGCTTGCAACTACATATGCAAGTAAACATTTAATTTTCTGTTAACAATGTTTGTTTTTAGCTTCTAGAATTAAATGGATCAGGATATACAGGAGGAAAGCATCATTTAAGGTGCCTTGTGATGTAATTTACCAGCAGCAAACTCTCCTATTACAGTGAAATAGTCATTGATAAGTAATGGCCAGATCACTTACTCACTCTCTCCATTCTCAGTTACGTAAAACATGGATGGCATTCTGTGTAGCCATATATGAAAAAAAACAACTATTTTATAAATAAAAATTTCATCTCTGACAGATGAATATTGTAATAAAGTGAATAACAGGTTCTGTAGCAATACATATTCCTTTTAAGAATCATTCCATAATATCTATCTATGGTTGTTAATGGAAAGCTAATATATTGCCATTGAGTGCATGTATATACAGAATAACAAATAAAGTTCATTATGCTTACAGGTTTCAGTGACAAACAAGTCAAACGATGGCTCGGATGTTCAGCCGATGGCTTCAGCTCCTCCAAGTTATGAGGAGGCAACTGCTGGTAATATTACTTTTTCATTAGTGAATTTCCTTTAAACTGATCTGAACTTTAAAATTATTATTAAAGGGGTAGTCCACCTAAAAATAAAAATTCTGTCATCATTTATTCTCCCTCATGTTATTCCAAAACTGTAGAACAAAAAAGAAGATATTTTGAAGAATGTTGGTAACCAAATGGTTTTGGGTGCCATGACTATGAAATACTGGAAGTCAGTGGGACCTGAAACTGCATGTTTGGACACAAGGGGAGTAAATGATGACAGAATTTTCATTGTTGAGTGGACTATCCCTTTAATTCAGTGAATGCAAATGTACTTTGGTCACTCTGCTCTACTATAGGGCATTCATCACCCATGACAGTCAATGTGGATGTTTTAACTTGAGAAACAAAATGTTTCATATTTCCTTTTTTTATTGGAAGGTGGAAGCCCTTGTTATAGTGGAGCTTATGCTGGAGATAGTGAGATGCTCACAGAATTCAGCTGGGATGACCAAAAAATCAGGAGGATATTCATCCGCAAGGTATTGTTGCCTTCTGTTTTACGGTTCTGATCTGCTGTAGACAATATGGAGTGAATTAATGTAATATTATTTCCTGTAGGTGTACACCATCCTGATGCTCCAGCTATCTGTCACAATAGCCTTTGTGGCGCTTTTCATTTTCTGGTGAGTGTGTGAGCTGAACAAACTTTTATAATGCATTAATCCTTTTTCCAAGCTTGTTTAACAAGTATGTCTTGTTTAACTTGTAGTGAACCTGTGAAATATTACATCCAGACCAACCCTGGCTGGTATTGGGCATCATAGTAAGTACATTTCATTACTTTGGGTAAATTCAAATCTTAAAATTCAGTTTGAATGTAGACAGCATACAGTAATTCAGTAGTAGTGCAAGTTTTTCCTTTATGTGTTGCTATGCACTGTTATTAGTATAATGGCTTGATTGTCTTTTTCTCCCAACAGTATAGTGTTTTTTGTCACATATCTGACCCTATCCTGCTGCCGTGGACCCCGGTGAGTGTTTTTGTAGAGATACAAATGCATATCAATATAATATAATATAATATAATACACATTATATAATATGCATTCATTTCTATCTTTTCTACGAACAGGAGACAGTTCCCATGGAATCTGATTCTGCTCGTTATCTTTGTGAGTATTACAACAACCAAAACAACCTCAATGAAAAGTCTTTGGTTATCAAACTAACTATTATTTGAAAAATACAAGTATTGCTCAAGAACAAGCCCGCTTTCACATATAAAAGAAAGTCTTACTCTGTTTTAACATAATCTTTCCTCCGTTCTAGACTCTGTCTCTTTCTTACATGACAGGAATGTTGTCCAGGTACAGTCTCACATTATATGTGTATTATGTCTTTTATACATACACGCTAACAACAAATTTTATGCATGTTCTGCATAATTCATGGTTTCATATTCACACTTCCACTTTGTCATACTTGCACAGTACATTGTGTTGTATCAAAATGAATTCCACTGAAATGTTTTTGCATGTAACAAGATGTCAGGCTTTTATAGGCCTATTTCTTATTTAAATATTCCCCCTCTCTCTAGCTACTACAATACTAAATCTGTCATCATCTGCCTGGGTATTACTGCCTTGGTGTGTCTTGCTATAACCATCTTTAGCTTCCAAACCAAGGTTAGTATTTTTAAAAGCAACATATATTTTACATTTTTCTTGAATGCAGTAATTTTCAACTGTAATCTAGAGTATATTTATTCAGATCAAATGTTTGTGATTTTACAGATTGATATTACTTCATACCAAGGCGTGCTGTTAGTTTTCTGCACAGTATTGTTTATTTGTGGGCTTGTTCTGGCAGTCATCCTGCCCTTTGGATATGTAAGTACCAATGTCAGCAATTGACTGGCAGATTTATTATTTCTCAGCAGGGTGCTGGACTTTAATATTCACAGCAATGAGATTGTACTTTCACTAAAGTTTTTAACTTTTCTCTTTACAGGTTCCATGGTTGCACGCTGTGTACGCTGCCTTGGGAGCAATACTGTTTTGCATGGTACAAAATTCTAAAATAATTTAAACTCAGATCAGTATTAACCCCTGAAAAACCTGACATATGATGCAATCAGAAATCTGTTTTTGTTTTTTTGTAATTATTGTCATCTTATTATTTTCATCTCTCTTTTGTCTTTTAGTTCCTGGCATTTGACACACAGATACTGATGGGGAAAAAGCAATACACCATAAGTCCTGAGGAATACATCTTCGCCACTCTCAGCATATACCTGGACATTGTTTACATCTTCTCTTTCTTTCTCCAGTTGTTTGGAACTCCTGAACGGGAGTGAATGTGCTGTTGACCTGAAGCTCCAACGGCTCTTCTTTTGTCTCTCTGATCTGAGTGATCCTGTCTTTCCAGCATGATATGGATCATCAGTGCACGCTGTTGTGTTTAAGCTCACCTCAGCTTTTATGATGTGCCAATGCGTTTATCCTGTAGCGTGAAGGAGGTCTTGCATATACATTGCGTGCGTACACTGGCAAAACTTTAACAACATTCATTTTACAAATGGCGCCATAGAAAACAAAACAGAAAATATTAAATGCACTGTTGTCAACTGTGAAACCTATATGATGTCATTAGCAGTGAAAGTGAATGAAATATTAGAGCACAAACAGCATCACACTGAGGTGAAACTGTGTAGTAGGATTTATCCATCGATGTCCACCGCTTTCCTCTTTGTGTCTGACCCTGCAAAAGGCTCATATGTGATATCGCAGCATGAGGACATTTTAACAAATCATTCAGAGAAACTAGATATTGGAATGAATATTTTCATAACAGAGGGTTAACAAGTTTTTTGAATGGCTGGCTGGGATTTAGGTGTGCACATATGAAGTGAAATTTACATTTCTAAAATCATTTGTACAAATTTGATTTAAATAATCAGTGTTTCCATTTGAATTTATAATATTTCATATGCTAGGTATTTTCTATTTGGCAATTTTCACTGCCATTGTAATGTCATTGACTTGATAGAGATATGATTTTTCAGCATTATTTATTTTGTTTAGGTCTATATGTGCTATTAGATCTGATTTTTTTCATTCTATAGAAGATTATTAATGTATTATCATAGCACAGATCTATTTTTGAAGAAAATTAGTTGTGAATGATTTTGGATGTGTACAAAGATTTACAGTGTTCACTAAAAGAGTGCAAAATCACTGTAGCTGGATTTAAACAGACTGCAGTGCTACATATTATATATATTTTTCTTGTTTGTGGCCTTCAAAGTGTAGAGACAGTGTATGACTAATAAATGGACTTCATTGAATTGTATTGAATATGAAATTATTATATGACAATGTATGTTTCAGTTGCAAACTGCCTATTTGATCCATTTCCTCTAGAAGGTTAATTAGAGAAAATAATTGTTAATGTCCTTGAATTTCTATGAAAACACAATATAATTCCAATTCCCTCCCATATCTTTATATGCAGATGTGTTATCATAGGCTAAAATTATTGATTAGGAACACAATAGTCTCTCTTTTTAATAAAACAACAAGCTTACATCTCATATGTGGGGGACCTTAAAATTTAATTTATGTCAAAGAGAACACTGGGATTAATAGACACGTTTTGTTGTCATTTACGGGGTAAATGCGTATGATGTTTAAAACTCTTTCTGAGATCTCAAAGATTCAAAAGATTCAAAGACTCGGTTGAATGAACGATTCAGTGACTCGCTCATAAAACACAGACATTCATTTATCGCCACCTACTGGCATAACATTATAACCTGCAGAAAGAGTCACTGCACGATTCACTAAATGAGTCAAAAGATTGGAGTCACTGAGAATAATCAATCCCCTCTACTACAACGGTGTGTTTAAAGTTAAAGTATATATAAAAGCAATGAAACACTTTGCACTTCATCCCACCATTCCTCTTTCAAATCACTGCGCACTGACGACGCGCTTCCGCTTCGCTCATCCAATGGGAAAGCGTGGTTTTAACATGTGGACTTCGGCCATGTTCTGCTTTTAAATAAGGAAGAAGCGGGAGGCGTTAATGCAACTTTGTGTACTCAATATCTCATTCACAGTATCGCTTACGGCTTCTGAGAAAATCGAGTCAGTTAGGAAAAAATATCCACAACAGATACTAACACACACGGGCAGCTATTTGGAGCCCGCTTCACCTCAGATGTAATTATTGCTGGGCTGGTATCTCGCGTGTTAGCAGCTGGTTAGCTGGTTGAGCTAAAGATCAGCGGTGTGGGTTTATCTGAGCTGGTTTAGTCGTGTTTAAGTGAAGGATTCAGCTACTTTTATCTAACAAAGCTGGTTAGCAGTGGCATGCGGATGAAGGGCAGAGGGAGCCCGCGTTTGGGACTGCGCTGACAGCCCTAAGGACTTATCCCGCTATAATCGAGGCTTTCAGTCTTTCATCATGTTTAATAAGATCTACGAATGGATCGAAACCGGAATCACCAGTCTGCGAAACGGAGCTCCAGCTGGTGGGGTTCATACCGGTTCCGTGAGAGCGGATCAGGACGGGACATTACGGAGAAAGAGACCACTGGACTGGTAAAAAGATTGTTTATATGTGCAAATAAGTGTAAGGGATTTGCGTATAAGTCCAAGAACTGCTATCTTATTTATTGTTTGGGCTTACATCGAAAGTTTAGGTCTTTAAACTGGTTTTTGAGTCGTAATGTTTTGGTTCGGTCATTAAAGCGCGAACTGTTTTGATAGGATGACGTTAGAAACGCGTGCGCGTCTGGAGCTCCTGATAAACCATTCATTTTCTTTCTTTTTTGTTGCTTGCTTTTCTTCTCTTTTGTCGTTTATTGTAATATATGAACCTATATTATTTTCTCGAATACATTTGCGCGTTTGCTGCTTCAATAAAACAACTGAGCCACCTTTAACAAGTTAATGGTATTGTATTCACTTATTTTTTTGTTTATGAATGTTTTATTTTTAAAAAAGTATTAATAATGAACAATTGCATTTTTAAAATATTTATTACACGTTCATTTCTAATAAAATACCTTCTGATACTTAGCTGTGTCAATTTTGTATTTTCTTATAGTTTGGAAGATGGAGATTCAGTTGATCAGGAGGAGGAGAAAGTGGTGAAGAAATTCAGAATGGGTAAATAACACTATTCTGAATACATGATAAAACTGATTCATGCCAATTACAATAACATTTTGTTTCTTGTTCTCTAGGAAATATTATGGATACAGTGAAAAATGCAGCCGAAGGAGTGAAGACCCATGGTTCGAGTGTTGTCAATTTGGTGAAGAACCGTGTCAGACCTAATCCGAGAAACATGCTGCCGGCATCACCGGGTCCACCTCAAACAGGAATACCATCAGAACCCGCAGCCAATTCTGCTGCATCAGCATCTTTGTGGGCGGAAAACAAGGTACTTTTTTGCTCATCAAGATCTCAGTGGGTTTTTGTTGGTTTACTTCATTTCCTTGAGATCAGGTATAACAGAAGAGCAAAAGCTGTCGTGCAGTCTAATTAATTTTGTCTTTGCTATACATTTTCTGCTTTTTTGTAAAGTTTGAGGATCGGTCACGTGATGTACTTGAGGACACATTTGTAGCTCTATCTAGTTCAGTTGACTGGAGGACTGTCACAAAATCTGGTAAGGATAAAAATAGTTACATTTTTGTTTTTCTTTCTGCAATTATCATATGCTGACATAGTCTTTTTTTGCTTTGACAGATTCCTTACAGACTGAACAGACAGTCACCATATCAAAAGCAAGCAGAAGACAAGTTTGTGTGGACCATCCACCCCATGAGACACACAAAGCTAACGGACACTCTGTTAATTTACCCTCTGCCTCCACGCTGCAACCTTCTCCCTCTCCCCGCTTGGGCAGATCCCTGTACCACCGACCACACAGGTTCAGTTAAATGTAAACTATTCATGACATTTATGTTAGAAAGAATCATAATTAAGTAATAAAATTGTAGTTTTTTTGTTGTTAGGTATTGTTCTGGTTCAAAGAGTGTAATGAAACTGAAAGGAAATTTGTTTCTCTTGTAGCATTTTGTCATCTCCTGAGACCAGTTCAGGAAAATCCATTAATTCTAGCGTGTATGAGAAGACCTTTCCCATCCGAGTGGTCCAGAGTCCTTCACATGGCAGCTCAAACCACCGCCTCCGGGCCAGAGCCCGCTGTACAGCACAGGAGGTTAGACACTCATTGGACTGGTTTGCTTAATAAAGCAAATATTTCATGGCATAAAAAATGATACAATTACTTCATCAGACTTAGGACTGCACGATAAGAGTAAAACCGAATTCTAAATATCAAATAACAAGGGCTACGATTTAAATATTGTGCAGCATGTTTCAGAGTGAAGAGCGAAACTGTTGTCATTTACACATGTTCAGCTCGTGATATTTTCATTTAATAGTAGTAGTAATAATGATAACATTATTATTGTTGTTGTATAGTCATATTGACATTTAATCACTACTCAGGCCAGATTCTGTAAACCTACAAACAAGTAGAGCAAATCTGGAGATAGTTGTTTTTTAATTTTTAATTTATCAGAAAAATTGTGATTAGATTTTTCCCTAAATTGTGCAGCCTTAATTATTTGCTTTTACTGATTTTTTTTTTTATAGTCGGTGCGTGAGGAAGAAAAGGAGGTTTACCGGCAGCTCGTAGCCATGGTGTCTGGTGGCCAGTCGACCTTCCTTCATGATGGAAGTTCTCACTCCAGCATTCGCTCGCATCGAGATTTGTGAGTATCTGTGTTGCGTTATTTTAAAACGTGTATTCTGCATGTGTGTGACTAAACGTGAGCTATTTAAAGGGATAGTTTATCCAAAAATGAACATTCTGTGATCCGTTGCTCACCTTCATATAATTCCAAACCCGTAAGACTTCTGTATATCTTTGGAACACTAATGAACATTTTTAATATTAATTTTTAATATTCTTTCATTCTTCTTGTCCATCCACTGAAAGTCCTATAGTCCCCATAGATCAAACATTTTAATCCACGTCTTCTGAAGAGATAGTCACTTGATTTAATTTAGGCTTTTATTCACATATACATATTAATCAGCACAAATGCGTAGAGCTCATTAAATATGGTAAAGACAGAAGCTCAACTGTGCTTACTTGACATGTAAGAACAAATCTCATTGGTTCTTGCGGAAGCACAAACATGCTTGTAACACTTCATTACAAACCTCATTGGTTGTCACTCGTCAAGTAAGCAAGTTTGGTCTTCCGTGGTAGGGCTTTAAATGGTAGGACAGATATTTTCGTAGATGAACGTAAGTTATGGTTTTGGATCAGCATGAGGGTAATTAATGACAGAATTTTCATTTTTGGTTAAACTATACCTTTAAGATCATTTTTGATGGTTTCTCTTACTTACAGCAAAACATTTGGTCTCATTTCAGCTCCAGCTTCCTGTCATCCAGTCGCAGTCGTCTTCATTGTGCCTCTCCAGCAGGCTCCGGCGCTGGAGTGTCGTCCTACGGGTTATCCAGTCTGCCTCCCAGCCCCCAGCCTGGGTCCAGCCAGGCGTCCAGTGCCCTGCCCAGTCCTGGTGCATCCTCTAGCATTCCAGAGCCTCAGCTATGGGCCCATGACCTTGAGACCAGCACAAGAGGACAAGCTGTTCTCTCAGCTCCATCACCAGCTGCCCTTCAGGATACCTCCTCTCAGGACACACAGTCATCAGGTGAGTCCCGTTTCTTTCTTTTTCATGTTTGTAATGTAATCCTGGCTTAAAGGTTGTCTTAATGTGTTGTTTCGCTTTCTTTAGCTCATGACGGCGATTCAGTCATTTTTGTGAAGGAGCAGCAGGGCAAGAAGCGTGAAAGCTCAAGGTAGGAGAACATTTTGAGTTTATCTTCAATCTTTTCATCCATTTCTTTTTCTCTTTACATAACCCCATCTCACCCTTTCTAGTGTGCCGTGCTTCCAGGCTGAACTGTGGATCAAAGAACTGTGAGTACTTGTTACTCTTGTCTAATATGTATAAGTTATTTAGATTGTGGAAGTGAATAGCCTCTGATATCGGCCGTCTTTGCTGTGTGTTTTCAGGACTAGCCTCTATGACTTTCGAGCTCGGGAGCGGCGGAGGTTGATTGACGAGCAAGAGGCTCTGGCCTCTCAGCTCCTGCGCCAGGTGAGTAAGTTTCCCCTCTTTTTATGCTACACCTGCATTTTATATGACTAACCCACTCATGCTCTCATTTGTATCAACAGCGCCTCTCTGGAGAGGGTCGAGCTGCCCCAGCAACTGTTGAGCTAAAGGTTCGAGTACCTCTAGAGAAGGAGGTTCCTGTTGCAGCTGTCATCCAAAAGCCTCAGCCTATTGAAGAGGAGCCAGAATTCCCAGAGTTATCAGAGGTAAGTGCTCCTAAGGGGTTACTTGAAAATTGTCATCTTTTACTGACCCTCATGTCATTCCAAACTTGAATGACACACTTTGTTCTGCGAAATACAAAAGCACATATTTTGAAGAATTTTGATAATCAAACTGTTTTGGTTACCATTGACTTATGGGCATAAAATAATATTTTTCAAAATATCTACTCTTGTTTTGCAGGTCATACAGGTTTGAAAATAACATGATGACAGAATTTTCATTTTTGAATGTACTTGGTACATTTTTGAAACATTGACATTGTCTTGTGCACAGCGAAGTTTGATTAGTATTTTTGAAGTATTTCAAAGAATCTAAATAATGTAACTAGGCCTGGGAGATATGGCAAAAAAAATTAGATCTTGATTTTTATATATATATATATATATATACTTTTTTTTTTCAGAACGTTTGACCAATCCTTTTTTTTTTTTTTTTACGACTTTTAACTAGTCAACTTGAAAATGTAACTACAACATGATTCAAGTAACCTTTTCTTTATTAACCCTATAGTTAAAGAAAATTCTATTCCAAGTGCACCACACATGAAGTTGTCAACATGATGTAAATGTTAAACAAATTACTTGTTAAATATCTTTGCAGAAAAGATGCATGAACTACAACTACATCTTGTACAAACTTGACTTATACATATTTTATGTTCAGAAATAATACAAGGAAAACGCTTTAAAAAATCTCAGAAGTCAAGGTAATTCAAAATGACTGAAGGTATAACACCAATACACTATTATTAACAATACATGTTGTGCAAAAACAATGAATAGCAGCTTTCAGCCTGTCACCATGAAGCAAACATGAAATATCAGACATACAGTAGTAGTTCTTTACAGGTTTTTTTTATTCAATTGCGCAGCTTTTTCCATTGTTCATTTTTATATGTAAACATCGACATGTTTGACTGTTCACTCGCGTATCGTGCAGCATCTCACGCATGAAACGGCATTCTAACAACGCGGCACTCTAAAGAAGTTCAACTCTCATCTTCTTGCATTTTTTCCTATTCTACTGCCTGCGTCGCATCTTTGTCAACACAAAAGCTCATTCTGTATGAATGGCGCCTAGCGATATATTCTACTTATGTTCCTTCACAGAGAGCGTCACATGTGAGCGGTTAATCACGTGTGCTGACATGCTGACATAATTCTTTTCTCTTTACTGTTTTCATATTGTCAAAGTATCTAATTCTAACATTTGGTAATATTTCTATTCAAAATCATGATTCCTAGATTTCTAAAAAATAAAATTGTGGCAAAACATTACATTTGAATTCATCGATTAAAATCAAAAAAATCTCCCAGCCCTAAATGTAACAATTCATTTGAACAATACATGTTCTCGGTCCTCTGATGCTGGTTATTGGTCACATATGCAAGTAAGCAAAATGAAAAATATTTTTTTTTTAGTATGTGTTATTTTGTACTAAGTGATGTTTTTACTGCTTGTGATGTTCACAGGACATGGAGAAGGAGGTGAGCAGAGCTCTGAGAGGCGGCAGTCAGGATGAGGTTCTCAGCGAGGGCTTCCGCCTCACCGTCACCAGAAAGGACCTGCAGACGCTCAGCCACCTCAACTGGCTCAATGATGAGGTCAGAGCTTTATTACATCATTCAGGTTTCTGAATAAGTCTGCCAGTAAATGTATTCTGAACAGAGTCCCTTCTCAATCATTTTGTGTGAGGTGTTGCCATAATTATCAATTTGTCAGTGATTTGAGTGCCTGAGTGATATATTTCCTCCATTTCAGGTTATTAATTTCTACATGAACCTGCTGGTGGAGCGTAGTAAACAGCCCAACCTGCCCTCAGCTTACACCTTCAACACCTTCTTCTTTCCCAAGCTGCGGAGCTCCGGTTACAATGCTGTGCGCCGCTGGACCAAGAAAGTGGACATCTTTTCTGTAGACATCATATTGGTGCCTGTCCACCTGGGGGTGCACTGGTGCTTGTCTGTAAGTAGCTAACCAGCACCAAGGTCGCATTGAGGACATGTGCATGAAGATGCATTGCATCTTGTAGACTGATGCTTTCTTTTCTGACGTTTACAAGTATTTCAGAATAGTATTATAATACATTTCAGTCAGTTTAATAAAAGAATGAATAATTCAAATAGGCTTGCTCTCAAGTCAGGAGTAGAATTGTTTAAAATTGTTCTCATTTCTTTTGCCTTTTGATAGGTGGTGGATTTTCGTAAGAAGAGCATCACTTACTTTGATTCAATGGGAGGAAACAACGACGAGGCCTGCAGGATATTATTGTGAGTGCTGCTTGAGGATTACGTGATGAAACGGGTCTGCAAGAAGTGCCTTTTCAAAATGAGTCCCATGATAACCCATTAAGAAATAAACAGAATAAATTATGCATCATTATACCTTGTCAAAAGTCTCTTAATTGTGTCTCTGTATAACAGAAAATATCTGAAACAAGAAAGTGAAGACAAGAAGGGGCAGAATTTGGATATCTCCAAATGGACTCTAAAAAGTAAAAGACCCAATGTGAGTTTCCCAACATAAGCATCTTTTAGGGCTTAAATTGATGACAAATGCTCTAGGATCATCTCAAAGATTTGATTTGCCTTCCAAATCCTTAGGAGATTCCTCAGCAAATGAATGGAAGTGATTGCGGAATGTTCACATGCAAATATGCTGAGTACATCACCAAAGACCGACCAATCACATTCACACAGGTGAGCATCAGTTGCATAGATTATTATTAGTTGGTCACACTCGTGTAAGGATTTTTAATTGACTTTTCTTTCATTTCTCAAACAGAAACACATGCCCTATTTCAGAAAACGAATGGTATGGGAGATCCTGAACCAGAAACTGTTGTGATTGGATGATTCTTTTGTATAGAACATATTTTGACGTGTTGTATGGATATGAGGGCTCCTGTGCACTTCAGGAACCCGGAGACAAATGTGGGATGCCCTCAATCACCGGTCGTTTCTATGCTGTCTAAATGAAACTTGGGAAGTCCTCATGCAACTAAAGGACACAGTCTCAGCCTTTAAGAGTCAGGGCAATGGTTTTATGCCCCTTTATAGCTCCCTATAACTTGACATGCTTTTGCTTTGTCAGCAAATGATGTTTGACTGACTATAGAAGGATGTTGTTTTCATATTTTCAATCTTTTCTTGTGCTGCCATTCTTCTGCAATAGCTGTCAATGTAAGGCCTGTCTTAAGATGACTTCAAATGATCATTTGTGTTAATTGGCGGGGAGTGTGTTTGATCTCAAATCATCAGAAGTTATGAATGTTACAGTAATATAATGAGTGAGATTTATATTGATGTCTTTTCACTCTAGGACTAGTAAAATAGCTGGAATTGACAATCACAGACTCACTCAGTGGTTTTCTAATGAAAAACAAGAGTTTACTTGATATTTGATACCTGTATGTTTTATACAGATGTTGTCAAGGTAATTAACTATAAAGTTAATTTTATTTTAAGTAAGACTCAATTAGAGTCTTCTTTTTGGAAAGACAATTTTTTAAAACTTAAGTGAGTTTTGTGGTTGGTTTTTTTTTTTTTTTTTCTTCCCTAGAGGTGATGGAAAGCTCTTGCGCTGCAATGCTTTTGACTTCAGTATGTTTTGGGATGGAGTTCTGCCTTTACAGGCCTATGTTTATTTTTTTATCAGTATTTGGTGGCTTCATGATAACTTGGAGTCTTATGATCATTTCGGTTGTCTCATAGACAGGCTGCACTTAACATTCATTTGCTTTTTCACAACCCAGCAGTGTCATACATCTTGTTTTTCTGTTCTGTTCTTACTTGAGGTTACTCTGTTCTTCCTTTTGTGTAAGAGAAAACTATTTTTGGCAACTGTTTCTAGGTTTTTTTCCCCTGCAGGATATTAACAATTATTGTATATACAGTCACTATACGGTAAAATTGAAGACATATTTAATACTCATTTTGTACCTTTTATTATCTGTTTTTGTATGTGGAACAGATCTTACTGGAAGTAAATTCCTGAGGTTATGTGTTTATCAGAGGATAAATGAAATCATTTCAAATGACTTCTTGACTGAGTCATGTCTCTCACGTTGTCTTAAATGTGCTTTAAAAATGAAATTGTAAAGTTATTTTTGTATATTTCAGTTAGGTGTTCTTTAAATATGAAATTCTTTCTGATAAAATTGTAAACAATCGCGTGTAGACTCATTCAAACGTATAACTATTATGTTCAAACCGACTCGTGTCACGATTTCGCTTAATCATCGTCATTTGGGTACATTTCTTTCTTTGATAAAGCTGTAAATAATGCAATGCAGACTTATTCATACCGATAACTATTTAGTTAGTGTTTGCGTTGTACGTTTTTGATTCCCGACACAGCAACTCCAGAGAGCGACGTTTATGGTAATTATTTCGATGAACGCCCTCAGTTCATTGCATTACAGCCTGCGAGCTCATTCACAACTCGGGTAAAATATGGTTTATTTTACCTTGACGCTTAAGATTCTTCCGTGGTACTGAAAAGCCAGAAGAAAAAAAACAATCTTTTTAGTTAGTAACGTTAGCCTACAAAATATTACTGAAATGGCGGGGCTCTGTTTACAGTTTATTAAGTTTGTTTTACCAAACGTAGAAACGTTTTCAGAATCGATCTATCGTTCAGATAGCTAGAGTCTATCAACTATCATACAAACCGCTAAGATAAATGTTAAAATTATAAATCTGAGAGAAGCTAGCTGATTTTTTATTTTTTAAACTCAAAAAATGCTAAATTGTAATAGGTTGCTGGACGTATATATTTTTGAAAATTGTAACTCAACCGTGTGAATATATTAAGTCCTATTCTGTTTTTGAATTGACAGAGTTAATGAGACAGTATAATCCTTCTTTATCCTAATATATTTAGATTATAGTATTATATTTGATTTCATACATCACTGAATTAGTGTCCTGTTTAGCAAATTTAAATATACATTTCAGCATGTTGGATTTATGCACAGAGGATAATACACAAACACAAATCATCACTATTCCAGTCTCAGAACCTTTTACCTCAGAAGGAAGGAAATGGAGGGAGTGTTCCACTAATAAGGGAAGAACTCTCTTGGTTTTCATTATATTGCCATTTTTATATCTCAGGGGACACAGCCCAAAGAACACACTCCTCACTATTAAAGTTCACCAAGGCAAGAAAAATTAATTTACAGACCTACATTACAACGTGGAGCACTCCTTACAATTCGTAAAAAAAAAAAAGACGTGTATGAAGAGGCAAGACAGAACTATTGACATGAAAACAAAGCCATAAAAAAGTTTATCATCCAAATAGCTTTTCTTTGAAAAAAAAAGATCTTCAAATACAAAAATAAATCTCAACATTTAAACAGAGCATAACCTAACTTACAAGATAAAGCAGCATTTTGGAAGAGAAAAAGGACATTTTTTTGTGAGGGAGTATGAGGTCTTGGTTTCAGAATTCAGTCTCGTCTCGTTGGACGCAAACTTGCTCAAAACAGTGGGTGCATTTACAACGCTCTTCGATACAGCACATTTTTCTGTAGAACTATCAAAACGACTTAGCTGCTGGTTTCAGCAGGTTCCTCAGGAACCTTAAATCGATATTCAAGAAAAATGCAGCAAGATCTTTGCAAAAACAGTTTTTTTTATGTACAAAATTCCTCCTTTTGCAGCAGACAGTTCAAAAGCAGTCAACAAAATCTTTGAAGAATTTTACAAAAACATTAAATCAAATTAAAATGACACATGGTGCTGTAACATCGTAGTTGTTTCATTCTGGCTTTGCAGAACGTTTTAGAAAATAAAGTTGCAGAAAAATATTTCTCAAAGTGTGTTGGAGTGTGTGTGTGTGTGTATGTGAGTCTTTGTGTTAAAAAAAAGCTTACTTTGCTTTTTTGTGAACTTTTATGACATCTTGTAGTCATAGCTTTCTCCATCCAAGTCTTTCACTTACTAAAATAGGTTTAGCTTCATTATTGGTTGATCTTCTCCAAGAAAAAAAAAGTCTGCTTTCTTTCATTGGAAAGAGACACATTTTTCACTTCCTTTTCACAATGTCCATTTGTTTTATGTCAAGAGAGGTGGTTCAATATCCAAAGTCCTCCATCAATCCTATGAATGTACTAAAATAAGATAAAGATAGATATTAGAGTCAGAAAATAAGCTTACATAAAGTTAAACAACATGAGTTACTCATCCGTCTAGTTCAGAAGAATTGATTTTATAATTTCTTGGATACAGTAGATGTGCCAATACAACATGATGATAAAATGATCTTGTGGATAAACGTTGTTTTCACTCTCTCTTTCCATTACAGACCACAACATTTTCAAAGCAACAGGAAGTAGCCCACCTCCTCTTCACTTGCCATGCTGGTAGGAGTATGTTGTGTGGTCTGTGGGTGTCTCTATGGCAACCTGCTGCTGTTGGACGCTATTTTCCTGCAGTGGCATGAGGTCAACATTACTGACAATACATCACAGTGAATCAGGCTTTGAAACACTTGGAATAATTCAGCATGCAAGGGTTTTGTACCTCGGCTGTAACGCTTGAAGGAGGCACTTGGGTGTATTGCGGTATGTAGGTCCCTTGCATAGCTGTGTTTGCAGGCATATACTGAAGACAGATGGACACACGTTGACAAATGTGTGATATCCAGAGATAGTACACATTAGAGGAGTATATTAGGCGGATGAACTTCTTGCTCATATGGTTATGCATAATTCTTGTAATTCCGTACATCACAATTTCTATAAAAACACGATATTGTTGAAAAATTGACAGAGGGATATTTTGTTTTTCTGTGATATATACTGCACTATGAAAAAATATCGAAAATTTTCACCAGATTATTAAAATTTTGGAATCAGTCTTTCTATAATGATTGGGATGATTTTGCTGGGGCTGCATAGAAAATAAAAATAATTTAAAAGCTGAAAAAATGTATTTTTAATTTGAGACCTAGACTTTTTTGAGTGTGAATCATCCTTGAAGAATTTAAAAACTTGAAGAATTTAATGAATTTAATGGGGAAAAAATCTCTTTCCACTGGAATTTTCATAGTCCCCGTTATCGCTGTTTTTGACTTATTCAATATGACCATAAAATATATTTAAAAACTAAATCTATAAATTATGTTTTTTATTGTGATTACTATTTAAATATTTAACTATTTAAATACTAATATTTAACTATTTAAATACTATTACTATTTACAGTACACTGTAAAATTACAATACTAAAATTTACATCTCAATTTCATCATGTTCAAACCTTAATCTGTCAGCCTTTTATATATGCGCTGCAAATTTTGCGATTTTGATTTAATATTGTTAAATAGCGCAGCCCTAAAACTAACACACATATTAATAACTGAAACCAAACTAAAATACATTTTCATGACACCAAAACTACCTAAAATAAAATATAATTGCAATACAATTAAAATACAATTACTTTTTTTATACATGGTAATATTATAAAACCTGTTACAAGAAATTTAATGCAGTTAAATATTTTAAATGATACTAGTTAGCATATCAACTCTGGTAGCCCTAAAATACTGAAACTAAAATAAAAATGAAATAATGCGAAACTAGAAAACTCTAAAAAAAAAAAAAAAAATTAAAACTAAACTGAACAGAAAATAAAAATAAAATCTAATTTGCTGCCTGTCCAATACATATTTTTTTCTTTTTTTTTTTCAAGACATTTGTGATGAATTCTCTGGGGGCATCTGTGGGGTACGTACCGTGCCTGTGCTGCCCAGGGTTAGATGGCTGAGCTGCTGTGTGAGAGGCCCTATTATGGCAGTGGGCTGGATGGCCATGGTGTGGTCCACTGTGGGCGTGAGGACGGTACCCTGCGCACAGAAGAGAAAGAAAGTTAGTCAAGCAAAAGTGCTTTAGGAAAAAGAGCAGTGATTTAACTGCAACTTACTGTGGGCTGCATGAGGTAAGACTGGTGATGTATCCATGAGGGATTGTGTACCTGACATTAAAAATAGACACATTTTAAACTTAGATTTTGGTCATTACTCTATATAATTCAGATCTATAACAATTTAGAGCTAATAATTTAGGCAGAATGTGAAGATTTTTCCATGAACAACTTATATTCCTCTTTTATAATCACTGTACATCTTCAAAAGACTTGAAATATAGAGCATGAATCATGAGCAGTAATATGGCTCTTGCAAAACAAGTGGCTTCTCTGTACCTGGTAGGTGGATACAGGTGAGTGCATGTAGGGAGAGATAGAAGTCTGAGCAATAATTCTGTTAGGAGCAATGCTGTAGGAAGGAGAGTAAAACCTGCAGGGGGCGGCAAACGCATTTTTGTAAAGAAAGAGCTGTTACCATGCAGTGTCATAATTAAAAGCACAAAGTACAACATTTCTTAAGTAATAATTTCTGAACCCACCCATTTTGTAAAGCAGGAGTAGGGTCATATGTTAGCGTCATCCCGCCCTATATGTGTGTGAGAATGAGAGAATTAAGACTTGTGCGAGAGAATGATTGAAATTAACAAGAAAAAGCAGAGAAAAGTAGCTCTCTCACAGTCTCGCCCTCTCTCGGCCACTGCCGCCCATTCTGGTGATATTTCCCCTGATTCTGACGTTTCTTCTGTCCGCCATCCGCAAATTTACATAGCAAGGGTTCTGTAGGCACTTAATGAAAACATATCACTCATTATTTATCTGTCATAACCACCTGGTCAATACAAAACTCAATATGAAAATCAACCCAAATGTAGTACCTGCTACTCCAGGAGGAGTCTTGATGTATTTGCCGTTAAAATGTTGAATGATGGCCTCACATTTTTCAGTCGATTCCATCCTGACAGAGTAATTGCAAATGCATTATTAGTGGAATATTAATGATGATAGTGTCAGGTTATGAGAGCTGGTCAGGCGTACCTGGCGAAACCAACTCCACGGCTGGTGCCGTTGGCGTCGCGTAAGATGCGTGTGGAGATGACCTGGCTGAACGGCTTGAGCATGCTCTCTAATTCCTGCTCATCCATAGATAGAGGCAGATTGGAAATGTACAGATTGGTGGGGTCTTGTTCTTGTTGCTGCAGAGGTAATCAAGAAGAGAGAAACAAATGAGGTAAAGATTGAATAGGAAATCATCTCTAGGAACTATTATAACTATTTAAAAATAATTTTTGGTAATGGAAATAAAAGCTGAAAATAAAATATAAATATTATATTAAAAACTCGAAAATGTAAAGTGTTGCCTTGGCAAATAAAGTTTAAAAGGATAGTTCAACCAAAAATGAAAATTCTTTCATTAATTACTCACTCTTATGTCTTTCGAAACCCGTAAGACCTTCGTTCATCTTCAGAACACAAATTAAGATATTTTTGATAAAATCCGAGAGTTTTCTGACCCTACATAGACAGCAACGCAACTGACACGATCAAGGCCCAAAAAGGTAGTAAGGACATCATTAAAATAGTCCATGTGACATCAGTGATTTAACTGCAATTTTATGAAGCTAAGAGAATACTTTTTGTACGCAAAGAAAACAAAAATAATGACTTTATGCAACATTGTACTCTCATGAACGCGTGTCGAAGTCTGACGCGGAAGAGAAGAAATTGTTGAATAAAGTCGTTATATTCGTTTTCTTTGCGCACAAAAAGTCTCGTAGCTATTGAGATGTTGTTACTACCTTTCTGGGTCTTGAATGTGTCAGTTGTGTTGCTGTCTATGCAGGGTCAGAAAGCTCTCGGATTTCATCAAAAATATCTTAATTTGTGTTCCGAAGATGAACGAAGGTTTACGGGATTAGAACGACATGAGGGTGAGTAATTAATGACAGAATTTTCATTTTTGGGTGAAATACTCCTTTAAGTTCAAGTTTAAGTTGAAGTACTAAAACTACTAAACTAAAACTGTGAAATTAAAAATTAAGTTAAATGTATGACTTTACTTAAATATAGCACATTCTTCATAGACTACTTTTATGGAAAAGGTGCAGACAAATGGAATGGGAAAAAACACGGTCTAGTGTGTACGATAGATAACTTCGGTGCCGCATTTATACAGTGCAGTGTCATTGCTGCAAAAGACACGAGTAAGCGGAATGCTAAAACATGTCCGTCGAGCTCAAGTTTATACAGAAAAAACAATGGAAAAGCGGTGCAGTGGAAAGTAAAAATGCATTTTGTGTGAATGGCCCCTTATGGTGCTTTTTTGTCATTTTGGAGCTTGACTGCTTCAGTACTCATTTATGTGTTACTGACATAATTCCTAGGTGGATATCTGCAAGGTGCCCTGCTTTGTTCCTGAAGGACTGATCAGCCTTACAGGCTCAATAAGGTTAGGATTATGGGTAGTTGAGGTTACAAAGCAAAGCACCATCAAACACTGAGCGCTTTACGGAGAGTTATGTCACATCCTTTTCATGTCCGTTCTCGGTTTTATGGTAATCGACATAATGCCACATGCGATGCCACAAATACTGCATACACAGATATTAATTTGGGAATGTCCTTAATATTCCAGTAATGATACATTCCACATTTAAAAATGTATTGGAAATCAAAAGCAAGATAGAAATGACTGTGAAGGAGTTCAGAAGTTTACAGGTACGACAAACTGCTGAGCCAGCAGCCATGTGCAGTGATGCACTTGTGTGAGATTGGAGAGATAAGACTGGTTCAGCTTCTGCCAAATCCTGCACGAGTTCAACTATGAAATATGGAGCTTGTTGGAAAAAAAAAAAAGAAATAGAAAAATACACACTGGGAGCCAAAAGTTTGGAATAATTAAGATTTTCTAATGTTTTTGAATGAAGTCTCTTATGCTCACCAAGGCCTCAATTATTTGTCCAAAAGTACAGTAAACCAGTAATATTGTGAAATATTATTTCTATTTTTAATAACTATTTTCTATTTCAATATATTTATTCCTGTGATGGTAAAGCTAAATATCTAGCAGTCATTACTCCTGTCTTCAGTGTCTGAAAAAAAGCTGATAAAAAACTGCTGATTTATATTTTTGTGGAAACTGATACAGTTTTTCCAGATTCTTTGATGAATATGAATGATTTCATGCATCCTTGCTAAATTAAAGTATTATTAATATTTTTCTTATCGTACTTGCCCCAGACTTTTCAATGGTAGTGTATCCACTAAAATATTTAGTGGTTTCCATAAAATATTAAGCAGCACAACTTTTCAACATTGGTAATAATAAGAAATGTTTCTTGAGCAGCAAATCAGCATATTAGAGTGATTTCTGATGGATCATGTGACACTGAAGACTGGAGTAATGATGCTGAAAATTCAGCTTTGTATCACAGGAATAAATTACATTTCAAAATATATAACAGTTACTTTAAATTGTAATAATATTTCACAATATTAATGTTTTTACATAAATTTTGATCACATAAAAGCTCCCTTGGTGAGCCTAAGAGACTTCTCTCAAAACATTAAGAACTCTTAAATTATTCCAAACTTTTGGCTGCTATAAAAACATAACATTTTTCACCATATTCATCTCTTACCTTTGCATAATTATGCAGGAGTTTTAGACATCAACCTTTTTTAGTAAAAAAGTGTCAAAATGACCATTTTCAAGGCCAGTACTGAGTCAGCTCATTACCATATAAACACCCAATTAGCTTCATATGAAGCTGCAGGCATGACAGCAAATATGCATACAGTACAAAGTGACACCTTTCTAACCTCAAATTAACAGATACACAAACCTTGTGCTTGCATATCTTCTACAGATTACCCACTTCCTGCAGAAGGCGTGAGCAGGAGGTTTTATCTTAGGATCTCAAAACCCCTTAATCATATTATGCGGCTCAAATTAATTTAGTTCATTATCATTGAAGCAAGAGTTGTGTTAACTTGTCTAAACAAATCAGAAAGACAGTAAAGATGCCACAAGACAGCAAACCTTCAATTCACCCACTGCTGATTTGCATATTCATTGCTTTGGTGTGCAGATGAGATTAAAATGTGAGCTGTAAATGCATTACCAGTTCATCTCACCACCATGAATAATGAATGTCTAATTGCAGTGACCTGCAATGAAGGTGATTTTTGTACTGATATAATCGAGCCGTGAGACGGTGCATTTTTCCACAGAGTGAACGGGAGGAGAAAAATCCACGGCAATTGCCTCAACAGACTCTTAAATAGGTCAGAACGCTAAAAGACTTTAAAACGGCTGTAATTAAGATGGGTGCTTGGTGATGTTCTTGTGTGAAGAGGTTGCCCTTTCATGCAGATCTACAGATTAAATAGGTGAATCTCACAAATTCTTCCAAGAATATGTTTAGGTCACATTTACTGGATAATTAAAGGGGGAAAAAAAAGGAAAAAAGAATTTTAATCTTGTTTTTGGTCACACTTTTGTATTGCGACAATTTTTTTAGCACAATTAAGCACACCCCTCACTCATTTCTCATTACCACAATGCAAAAAATAATCAATGCTATTATTGTAATGCAAAGAAATTAATATGTAAAGTAATACGCTTATATTTTTGTAGTCCCTTTAATTTAGGATTTAAAAAAAAAAAAAAAATTTTTTTTTTTTTTTTTTTTTTTTTTTAAATACACAAGCCACTTTATTAGGTACACCTTGCTAGTACTGGGTTGGACCCCCTTTTGCCTTCAGAACTGCTTTAATTCTTTGTGGCATAGATTCAACAAGTGTTGGAAACATTCCTCAGAGATTTTGGTCCATATTGACATGATAGCATCAAGTGGTTGCTGCAGATTTGTCGGCTGCACATCCATGATACGAATCTCCCGTTCCACCACATCCCAAAGGTGCTCTATTGGATTGAGATCTGGTGACTGTGGGGGCCATTTGAGTAAAGTTGTCATGTTCAAGAAACCAGTCTGAGATGATTTGAGCTTTGACATGGTGCATTATTATGCTGGAAGTAGCCATCAGAAGATGGGTACACTGTAGTCATAAAGGGATGGACATGGTCAGCAACAATACTCAGGTAGGCTGTGGCGTTTAAACGATGCTCAATTGGTACTAAGGGGCCCAAAGTGTGCCAAGAAAATATCCCCCACACCATTACACCACCACCACCAGCCTGAACCGTTGAGACAAGGCAGGATGGATCCATGCTTTCATGTTCTTTACGCCAAATTCTGACCCTACCATCTGAATGTCGCAGCAGAAATCGAGACTCATCAGACCAGGCAACGTTTTTCCAATCTTCTATTGTCCAATTTTGGTGAGCCTGTGTGAATTGTAGCCTCCGTGTCCTGTTCTTAGCTGACAGGAGCGGCACCCGGTGTGGTCTTCTGCTGCTGGAGCCCATCTGCTTCAGGGTTTGACGTGTTGTGCGTTCAGAGATGGTATTCTGCATACTTTGGTTGTAACGAGTGGTTATTTGAGTTACTGTTTCCTTTCTATCATCTCTAACCAGTCTACCTATTCTCCTCTGACCTCTGACATCAACACGGCATTTTCATCCACACAACTGCCGCTCGCTGGATATTTTCTCTTTTTCAGACCATTCTCTGTAAACCCAAGAGATGGTTGTGCGTGAAAAACCCAGTAGATCAAGCAGTTTTTGAAATACTCAGACCAGCCCGTCTGGCACCAACAACCATTCCACGTTCAAAGTCACTTAAATCCCCTTTCTTCCCCATTCTGATGCTTGGTTTGAACTTCAGCAAGTTGTCTTCACCACATCTAGATGCCTAAATGCATTGAGTTGCTGCCATGTGATTGGCTGATTAGCAATTTGTGTTACCACCAATTGAACAGGTGTACCTAATAAAGTGGCCGGCGAGTGTGTGTGTGCGTACGTGCATGCGTGTAGTATATCTCATTAGCTTGTCATTACTGTGTGTGTGTGTATATATATATATATATATATATATATACACACACATATATATAGACATTCATTATTCATTACTAATGTACTGTATACACTTTATATTTAAATAAAGTATAATGGCAATTGTGGATATGAATTTTTGAAAATCATATTTTAATCTTTTTTGTTACAGTTATTGCATTTCAGTAATGATAATTGTCATTTTAATAAATCAAATATAAAAATAAATTCATTTTCATTTAATATTGTTAAACAAATCTTAATTTAAATAAAATAAAATATATTAACATATATAAAATAAAAATAAAAATAAAGTGAACTCAATAATTATTTGTTCATGAATAATTAATTATTGAAATAATATAAAAAATAATAATAAAATACATTTTATTTACTGAAAAAATGAATGTTATTATTTATTTATTTTATTTTGCTACTAAATATTATCTAGACATTTTGTCATGAGATTCACTCAGATGTTCTGCATAAACTAAAAATCCATTAAAAGGATGTGAAATCAGTGAGAGGGTCTGTGTGAGTGGTTGGCCAGGGTAAGAGCAGAGCTGGCCTGCAGGGCCACGGTCCTCTACGGAGGGCGTGCAGCACTACCAGCCAAGCTGCTCAGACAGTGACTCAGCCATGGGTGACAGAGAGAACACACAACCTCTTTGTAGAGCTGGAGCACCACGCAGGAGCAGAAACGGGACAAATACTCCTCAGGCACTTACTTTGAACTGCTCTCAATGGCAGACCTGCATGAGCCTAATGGGGACACCAGCTCCATTTTCACAGCTCAACACCCACAGACAGGCCAAGTGTGGTAAAATAATCATGCTGTCCTACACTAAAGTGATTGACGGCATTTACTTTCAACATCAATTCGTTTCCCTTTGAATCAGTTATACAATATTTTGTTTATCCAAGACAAAAAAAAACTAGCCCAAGTTTATTCTAGTTCTTCAGTCAAAATTCATGGAATTTTTCACAAACTTTATCGTCTACCAGCCTAAAATCTTAAGTCTATTTAGGAAAGTAATAGCATACATTTCCTCATCAATCCACATGATTTGAAGCATCATTCATGTCCATAGCAGAAACCATGTTGGATGAAACTAGTGAAGTTGAATATTTTGGCTTAGGGGTTTGTTCAAATCCCAAACTTAAGTATGAACCAGACTAACAATGGTGATGCTCATGTTTGGAATTTGTTTGAAGCTGTTTCAAAGTGCCACACGAGGTTTACAGCAATTAAGGGACAGAGTTTTTAGTTCCACTGTCTCTTACCTTTGCCATCTGAGCCTGAACTCCACTGGCCTTTAGCGCCGTCACTGCTTTCTGTGCAGAGGCCGGGCTGTCGAAATCCACAAAGCCATAGCCTGAATACACACACACACACACACACACACACAGAGGATCAGTGATCACTGCTTAGAGTTTAGTTGTTAAGCCAATAGCGTTCCCTATCACTCCTCTGCACCTTAGCTCACACTGGTAATCTCTCTGTCCCACATGAGAAAAGAGCTATCAGACCAAGTTAACTATACACTCTCTCTCACACACACACACAAATGTAATAGCATTGGTCCACTTGACAGATGCAGGGTTATGCAATACCAATCTCATTCCTGTTACATCAGCACACATTTGTTAGAGATAAAATAGATGAAGTATATTTAAAGAGCGCTCACGGGTTAAAAGGAACAGTTCACTCAAAATGTCTTTCAAAACGTGTATGACTTTCTTTTTTTCGTGGAACGCAAAAGCAGATGCTTAGAAGAACATCCAAGATGCTCCTCTATATACAAAAATGGCCATTGCAATATTGTGAATTTTGATAGGAAAATCATTTTATTTGGATTTTTCAGTTGTTAACGATTTTTTTTATTTATTGGCGTTTTAAGCCTTTTTTTTCCATAGGACAGTAAGTTGACAGGAAACGAAGTGGGAGAGAGAGAGGATGGCAGGATCAGGAAAGGTCCACGAGTCGGGATTCGAACTCAGGACACCTGAAGTGCAACTGCTATTGGCTATTGCTATTGGCACTGATGATTTTTAAAAAAAAATAATATTAATCAAATAAGTATATATATTTAATATTAATATAAAATAATATTAATATTAAATAAAATATATAAAAAATAAAATTAATAATTTGATTGAATTAATTCTTATAGAATTAATATTTAATATAAAAAAATAAAGTACTGGATAGATGTTTAATTGAAAACATCAAACTTAAAAGAATTATTTGTTTAGAATAATTAATTATCATAAAATAATATTACAATCCCCCAAAAAAAGTTTTAATAAAAACAATATTTAAAAATGTGAAAATCATTTCAAAATTGAGATGTTGTCGGCGCCGATAGCCTCGTGGGCAGCGTGCTGACATGTAGCGCTGTTGCGCTTCGAGTGTCCTGAGTTCGAGTCCTGGCTCATGGACCTTTCTCAATCCCGCCCTCCTCTCTCTCTCCCACCTCCTTTATCCTAATAAATGCAAAAAATGGAGATGTTTAAAAGAATGTCCAAGCTGCTCGTTTCCATACAATAAACGTGAATGGCAACCACAGCTTTCAAGCAAGATTTTCTGTAAGTGTCAACTTAAATTTCAGTCTTATTGTCACACAAAAATATCATATTTTTTTAGAAGACTTGGATTATAGAGCAGAAATCGTATGGAATACTTTTATGATATAACAAACTATATGTTTACAGTTTTTTTTCTTGTCATTTTTGGAGTTTGACAGCTCTCATGTTAAGTAACAGAACAGCTCATTATTCATAGTTTCTCTTTTTGTGAAAGAAAGTCATATAGGATTGTGACAACATGAGAGATTTCTTTACTTTTTGGGCAAACTATTCTTTTAAAGATTAAAATATACAGCACACCTTACCTTTACATTTGTTGGTGGTCTTGTCAAGAATGGCCTTAGTAGACACAATTTTTCCATAGCTGTGCAACACAAAACAAGCACAAAAAGAAACATTTGGTTTAATTGAACAGATAAACACCTTAAACAGCTTTTTAACAGCTTAGTAATAATAAATACATCCAACCTCATAAGACTTGCTGATGTGTAGCTGATATTTTATAAGGTCAAACACAGTTTGGAAGAGCCAAAGTAATCTAAGCCAGAAACAGGCAAGCAGCGGGGGCACAAAAACCCATAAATGCAGGGCACCAGCGCTGCCCCATTCACAATGTACCGCTCAATGGGCCCCCATATCCAGAAATCATTTGCATTAAATCTTCATGCCGGCATAGTGGAGAAGCCCTGATCAAATGGTAATGCTCTTTGAATAATGGATTCCATACCATGTTCATGCTGCCTTGCATATCATGGGAAAAGGCATTTGCACAGCATGATACAGGTATATAGCTGTAGGTTTGTGTACATGTCTGTGGATTACTGGAGGCTTGCGGGTGTTTGAGGGATGGGGAGGGGGAGGGGGTAGGTGTTCTCGATCCAGGCATGTGCTTGCAGTGTAACCTGAGAGTTCTCCTTGTCTGCCCTGCACAGCTCTGGCTGAGATCCACAACAATCAACCTACAATGCCCTCCACCGCACTCCTCATCTGGGTCCTACTGCCCGCGCACAGAACCTCACGCTGATGTTTATGACTGAACTAAACCTGTATAATGCAATTATAGTATAGATTAAAGTAATATGGGAAAATTTCAGTAGTTTCTGTTTATTATTTAGTCATTTGAATTTTAAGGGTCGTTCATGCAGGACAAGGAATGGAACAAAACGCAGATGTTTTGAGACATGCTTTTAAAAGTTTTGAATTTCACAAGACATCTTCAGTTATTAAATGAAATATGTTATATATTAAAAGATAAATAAAACAGCACAGATGGCAACCCAGTGCGCTGCCAAAATGTTTATTGTACAAAGGTAACCAAAAAAAAACAACTTTAAAATGCACCTGAAATTTAATCATAATACCAAGAACTGCTTAGGCACAACAATATGTAATAAAATTATGAACAATGTCATAGATAGAATAGGCAGTTTGATTAATGATGCACTGAACCAGAAATATTCAGCCAAAACAGCAAAAAATAATTTTTGGTTTCAGCTGAAATAGTTTTGGATACATAATACATATTATACCTAGGCTCAACAATATGTAGAATTATCAACATAACAGATGGAATAGGGAAGCTGATCATCAGTGATGCACTGGATGATGCAAAAATATTCGGCTGTAAAAAAAAAAAAAACAACAAAAAAAACTTAAATCAGTTTCGGCCAAAATAGTATTTGACTAAATTGACTAAAACAGTTTTAGCACTTCTCTGATGACCGTTTTGACTGTATCTGCGCCTATTTCTTGCACACAAGCCATACCATAAGCCTATTTATGTTTCCATCCTAAATATGCATGACTGCATGGTTAATTGCATTTTATTATTTGCATTTAGTTTTGTTTTTCCCCGATGTCACTATCAGGGGTGAACAGACAGTTAGTCATGTGTGAGATCCAACCAAGAGTCATGGTTAAGTAAGCACTATGAGATGGGCTGCAGATATTAGTGTAGTAAAGAAAAAACTAGTACTCAAATTGACCTTTTTGCAGCATTGGTGTGGCATTTAGCTCTAAAATTAGTGACAAGAAAGGCTTTACTTCTGTAATGCTTCAGTGACTGATTCATTCAGCAACAAAACACAATGAATCATTCACTCTGTTGATTCATTCAAAACACTGATTCATTCAGAAACCAAACAAATCATTCACTCAACTGATTTAGTCAAAACTTTGGTTCCATTTGGAACTATTGTCATTGACAGATTAAAAACAGACAAAGTAACCAGAAATATTGCCTAAAATGTAAGTTACTGATGAAATGAAGTTGATGAAATATTCTCATGATTGGGCTGATATTCAGAACAGCAGCACTCTTGCTCGTGATAATGCTTAAATATATCAGAAATATAAATGTGTCTGTTGTTTTTTCACTGTTCTTGCTGTACAGCTTTGTAAAACAAGCTGTAGAGTTCTGAAACCATTTGGTTTGTGATCTGCTCTCTCGCTTTCTATAAAGGTAACAGGAATTACTTGACCAAACATCCCCTCCATCAACAGCTTCTTTGTTAAGAAACACCTGATATATTTGACTAGCTCTTATCTCTCGCTCTTTCAGTCTCTCTTTCTCACACTCTTTCTCTCTCACTGCTTCTCCCCACCCCCATCACCAACAACTTTTCGTCTCCTCTCCCTCCCAGCTGTTGCCCTTGTTTGTCTTTCCCTTTCCCCCTGGGCTCAGAGTTTCCTGTAGGGCTAGGCAGCCTCATCTCAGCCGTTTCTTCCAGAGAGGGCCTCGATCCCCAGTGTTATACTTCTCTGTGCACTTTCTTTCTACGCCATCTTAAATATATGAGCAGTTTGTCCTAAAATGGAATATATACTTAAGTAAAGCTTAAGAAATCACATCATATTTTTATTGGCCAAAATAAATTACATCAAACTGGGCATCAAAGACACTGAGTTATTCACTTTTGTTTTGGCAATGTAATAAAAAAATTTAAGCTAATACATTTAGATTTGCAATTAGTGTTATTTTAACATTATGTATATACAATTATAGAATATATTAATATTTTGAATTAGCTTTTATTTTTATATTTTCAAATTTCATTTTAATGTTAGTTGATTTTTTAGAAATTAGGTGCTTTTGTCATTTTTATTAGTTTGTCATTTTTATTTAGCTTGAATTTATTTTTATATCAGTTTTAGTTTTAGTTATTTTAGTACTTCAACTTTCACTTATTTCAATTAGTGGCCAAGGTAACATTTCTAAATTTCATTTCGTTTTTTATATTTCATTTTCGCTTTTTTCAATTACCGAAAATGATTTTTAATAGATTTAACAGTTACAACACTGCTTAAATTGCTGAGTTATTTTAAATTGACTTACTGATGAAGGAAATCAAATCAAAACAAAACACAAAGTGAAGTAGAAATGAATGAAAGTACTGTGCTGTTAAAAGGTTAAATAGATGAAAGCAAATGTTTTTAAACATAATATATTTTTGTGTAAGCTTTGGGACATCTAGGTGGGAGAAGCCGAAGCCAAAATCTCTCGTCTAATTCTTCCTTACTTTTATCAACCCTAAAAGGAAGTGAGGTACAGACAGGGAAAGAGCGAGGAGGGGAACCGCCGTGCCTAGCTGTTGGAAACACTGCAGTTGGTTAACAAAAAAGAGCTTTGTTTGAAACCTAAACCTCTGTTGAGTTTATGTCATTACATTCCACCAAAACATCTTCTAACATGAAAGCACAGATCTGATGGTGACAAAGTGGTATGAGATATATTTCAAAAGATGAATTCTCTATGTACCAACAAAAACAGACAGAATGAGAACCAATACCGAGATGAAGAACGAGCACCCCTCAGGCGTTGTACCAAAATGTTCTAAAATATCAAAAACGTCTCATCAATAGAAATGTGTGATTTACACAACATCCACTAAATCAAGATGCTGCATAGGCTTATCCAAAAACACTTCATGTTGAAATGAATGTGAATTATCTGTCAGCAGTACACTTCTAACCTCATCATAAAGGGTCAAATCAGGACTCTCAAAGTCTGAGATTTTCTCTCCCACACACTCCTTCTGTTTTTTAATGCATTTTCTGCTCTTATTATACACCCTCTCCAACTGCTGATTTCTAATCCTAAATTCATTTCCACATGAAACAAGGATTGTTAAAGGACGCTTACGGTTGACAGAGCTTGACCAGGTCCTGGTCTGTGGTTCCTGGATGGAGACCACGGATGTACAGGTTGGTTTTGCTCAGCTGGTCCCCACCGCTGCTGCTTCCATTACTGCTGGTGGTGGTGGTGGTGGTGTTGAGACTGGGCGGCGCCATCTGCTGGGTGGAGGACGCATACGCCTGCTGTGAAAACAGAGATAAGACAAGATACAATACAAAGCTATTAGATTAAATTCCAAAGGGCTTTTCTTTAATTTTCCTTTGAAATGTCCTTTGTGAATTCTGCAAGAGAGTTATTGTGCTGACCATGACTCAGTCTTGGCACATGCAGAGCAAAACACTGAAATCCTATAATAACAGGAATATTTACACCCATACTTAACCTTTAAAAAATTAGTTCACTCAGAAATTAAAATTCTGTAATTATTACTCACCCTGATGTCATTTCAAACCAATGTGCTGTTTTTTCCATGGAACACAAAGGGAGATTTCCATGCAACAACAAAACAAAAAAATGACAAAAAGACGACTCATGAATGTAGTTGTGTGTTATATTCCGAGTTTTCTTGAAGCCATGCAAAAGCTTTGTGTGGAAAAACTGAACAAAATTTGATTCATTATTTGCTGTTAATTCCCTTCAAGTGAACTCAGAAGTCATTTTGACTGGATCACTGAAACAGTGAGATGATCTGGAGAATCAGATCAGTATGATTCACAAACTGGTTCAATCAGTTCATTGATAGTAACCGGCTGTGTCTGAAAACCCATATTCTTTATGTACTTCTAGGTACTTCTTTTGAATAAATAATTACTTTGCGATCGTTAAACATGTGTAGTATGAATGAAATTTGGATGTACACTGTAAAAAAAAAAATTGTGACATTTATGGTAAAATACAGGCAGCTGCGGTTGCCAGAAGTTTAGAAACATTTTAGGTTTTACAGACTTCACTTAAATTCACAGTAAAAAACTGCATTTCATTAACTGATATAATGTTAATATACCAATCTTATGATGTACTAATATCTGTTTTGTACCATTGTAATACACTGACAGCCACCAAAAGGAATGTCAATTTATGGTTTTCCCTGTAAATTATACAATGATTATCCAAAAAAAACGTAATTTTAACAGTATTTTGCTGTAAAATTACATTAAATGTGATTATAGTTATTCACCGTATATAGTACGAAAACTTACTGTTAACCAATTAATAGATTTTGGTAACACTTTAGTATAGGGACCAATTCTCACTATTAACTAGTTGCTTATTATCATGCCAATTATTAACATATTGGCTGTTTATTAGTACTTATAAAGCACATATTCTGCATGAATATTCTATATCCCTAATCTTACCCAATACCTAAACTTAACAACTACCTTACTAACTATTAAAAAGCTGCAAATTAGGAGTTTATTGAGGCAAAAGTCGTAGTTAATGATTTGTTAATAATGAGAATTAGACCTTAAAATAAACTGTGACCCAGTTTTTTACTGTAGCGTTTTTACAGTCTTTTACGGTTAAAATCACAACCATTTTTTTACAGAGTAAATTCGAACATACTATTCTTTCTACATACTGTTTTTCACCTACCATACTATTTGATTTCAGGTGCAGCCACAGTCTCAAAAGAATGATTACTTCACAAATCAGACTGAACAGTTTCTCACTGAATGATTTGGCTTTTGAGTTAAAGGTAATGTAAGGCTCAAAAAGACTTGAAATATAATAAAACTAACAGTGTATAGGTTTGGAACACTATGAGAGTGACTAAATAATGACCGAATTTCCATTTTTGGTTGAACTGTCCCTTTAAAAATGTGATTTGGTTTACAAAAACAAGCAGATTCTGAAACAGAAAATGCCTCTGACTGTTGTTGTGTCCAAAGCCTGGGGCTTTCCCTCTCCTGAGAGGTTCTGTTAGTTTTCTAATTAACTCCTCATCAGTCAGAGGGGCAGGCAAGGATGAAGTATTTCATTAGCCAAGCCTGTGAAATCAAATCTCAGACAGGGAACAATGGGCCAGTTTAATACATGCCACAAGTTCATTGGTTTGGCTGAGATTGTTGGAAAAAGGGGAGAGGGGCACATCCAGAAGTGCCCACACAAACGTTATGTCATATATAGGGCTCTTGTCTTTTGCTCTCCTCTTGAGCCGGTTGAACTTAGTTATAGAAGCCTGTCTAATGGCGATCTGAGCTTGTTAGCGTTGAGCGCTAATCCCTCTCATGTGCTGGGTGCAGTCAGAAAGCACTGTCTCATTAGGACTGCTCTACTCAGCTAACTCTGCCTCTGCATGAGAAAGCAGATGACTGAACCACTGCCCCCCCACTAAGCCCATCTGCCCTGCAATGCTGTTCAAGGTTGAGCAGTGCCGCACACCTAACAACACCAGTCTTCCCCACACAAACACTACATGCTAAAAATAACAAAACCCCCTAATGGCATCAATCCAGATACATGTGTTGTTCAAATCAAGCCATATTACTTTCCAATTTTCACTTATCTAAAAAATGTGTTACTTTAAAGTGCATATGTGCATCCATTTTTAAATCTTTATGTAATTTAGCTTTTTAGAATTTTTAGATGTAAATAATTTAAATGTAATATTTATATAAAGAGAGAGAGAGACATCCATAATGTTACAAAAGATTTTAGATCTTCCTTTTGCATTTTCTGTTCATCGAAGAATCCTGAGAATACATTTTTTCACTGTTTATATAAAAAATATTAAGCAGCACAACTGTTTTCACACTGATAATAAGAATCATATGACATTGAAGACTGGATTAATGGCTGCTGAAAATTCAGCTTTATCAACACAGGAATAAATTACACTTTAAAATACATTCAAATTGAAAAGCTATTTTATGTGGTAATAATATTTTTACAATGTTTTTGCCTACCTGATCTCATGACGAAAATGTACCTGTAGGAACTTTTTCACAAAACGCGAAATACGTACCAATAAGTACATATCACTGCAGTTTACAAAAGAAATGAACACTAGAGAAACAGCAAACACTTGTAATTGTTTTCGTACACAGTTATGATTACAGCTCTCTATGTTTCGCTATCCAAAGTAACAAGCTTGCTCAGTAGCTCAGCCCGCACGGAATTGGATGAATCCTGTCAAAAACATGACTTACAATGAAAGAGCTGAAAGAGATTGAAAAACAAGCTAAAACGGCATGCTTGCGATTGCGTTTTTACGTCACATTCACTTTTGTTCATACCATTGGGTAGGTTTAGGTGCAGTGCAGATGGTACGTTATGGAGCATTAGACTTATAGCGCCACTCAATGGACATTTCAAGTCAGAACTGCGGTGACACGTACACGTCTCATAAAACGTACCATATGTACGTTCAACTGTTCCTGGGAAAAAAACTGAACACTCTTTTAGAGCCACGCAGTGGACATTTCACAATGAATATGTCATGAAAAGTACATGGCGGTACACATTTCATGTCTTGCGAAAAAGTTCCCATAGGTATGTTTTCGTCATGAGATCAGGTTGAATTTACTAGCAATTTCAGAGTGAAAATTGTTTAAATGTCAATATTTGTTTTTTCAGTGTGCACATTAAATGTACTTTAATTGACAAGACAAGCATTGTTACAAACATATGTGTAATTGTAAAATGGGTCACTTTATGCTTGCATTCTAGGAAGAAAATGTTAGCTCTGCATTTTAGTTCTGCTTAACTAAGTTTGCGTGCCTTGTATTCTCCTCATGACTTCTCATGACCCATATGGACTCTACACAAACAACTCCCATTCATGTACATCTGTTAAACCTACAGCTTTAATTCTTGTTCAGGCAAAGCATGTGATATATTAGGTGAAGACATTCCTCAGAGTCCACAACCGCGCTGACAGTGATTCACGCATCGCGACCATCCTCACTGCTCTGTTTACTTCAGATTGCGCTCAATGTATCTGAATGCAGAACAAATCCTTGTCAACATCTAATCAATACGAGCAAACCTGCCCTTGAACATCTCAGTTGCACTATAATGAAACCCGAGAGTGCTCCCTTATTTGCACTTGAGGACAGCACTGCAGTGGAATCGGCTATAGGCCGCCTCTTCATTTCCATAGATATGCGCAGTGTGGTAATGAGAGCATGGCGAGGTTTGCACCTCTCTTGATTACTCCATTGCAGTGCCACTAGGGCAGACTCTTGGGAAGGCTTGCAGAAACAGAGGTCACAGGAGGCAGTAAGCAGCTCTGAAGGGTTAGCAGGGGATCTGGCTCTAAAGAGCTGGTACCAGGTGTGACTGTGGATGGAAATAAATGATCTGTCTATCGCTCCAACCTGCATAGGTTACAGTATTGTGATGCATGATTTTGGTTTTGCCAGGGAATATGGACATTTAATAACCTACAAACACACATTGCGGCATAATGCAGTTGTCTTCCATAGCAAGTGAAAATAACTTGCATGCATTTTATATATGGTTACTGTTGGAAAGGAGCTATATGTACATTGGCAATCTTTGTGTTTAATAAAATGAATAAAACAAAGTAAAAGCTGCGTTTATGATTATTTTTTAGTTTTCAATTTCTAAAAATACATAATATATATAATAAAATACAATATCGTATACAGATGTCTCGGTCACAATGCAATAATTTTGTGATTCTTTATTTTTAGTGTGTTGTTAATCAAATTACACTGTGGATCGAGAAATTCTGGATTTTGATTGTTTTCTTTTTTAATATGAATATTTTAAGAATATATGAATATGATTTTTAAAACAACAATATATTACTATCTTTACAACATTTTTTAAGCAAAAAATTGTTTATATGTTGTGATGGTAGTCAAATAATTGTAACTTTATTTAATAATTTAGACATGTAATCAATTTCTAAAAATACATAATATACATAAACAAAATCATATATACACTGAACAAAATTATAAACGCAACACTTTTGTTTTTGCCCCCATTTTTCATGAGCTGAACTCAAAGATCTAAGACTTTTTCTATGTACACAAAAGGCCTATTACTCTCAAATATTGAGAACAGCAGAAAAAATCCCTCAGTTGCTCAGTTCTCCACCTTTTTCAAGTTACACTCACAAATCAGGATTTTATCTTGTCAGGCATTTTCTCAGCCTCTCTGTCTGTATTTCTTTTGGCTAATCAAAAATGTCAAACTATAACTTTTAGTAGAAATTAAGGGGGGAAAAAACAGCCAGTAACTCAGGATCCACACACAATGTTTGAGATGGGAATTCCAGGAATTCCAAGTCATTTATCTCTGAGCAATCTGCATCCCTGCCAAGAGTGCAGGAAGGAGGGGAATGACTCTCCTTCTAGGCTGCTTTCAAAACTGTGTCTTTCAGCAGTGATCCATCCCGTGAAGGAGAATTTCGAAGTAAGTGCGTGTGAGTGAACACACATTTCTGTGGCGGTACCAACAGAAACAGACTCTGTTCCAAGGAATCTACAGCATGCTCTGAGTGATTCAAATATTTTTGTAGAATCACATAATCTGAAGAATACTTCACAATGAAAAGTTTAAAACTTTACAAATGTTACAATTCAAAGTTTGCAGTTTAGTGTTTTTTTATTAGTACATGAAACTATTCTTGAATATTTTGCACCATATACCTTCATTTTCAAGAGTTTCATTCTTGCTGAACAATTTAAAACTATTATTGGAAATTAGAAACATTTGCTGTAACTATTACAAATTTAGTTTTTACATGAATATTTCAAGAATGTATTTTTAATTTAAGAATGAAATTTCATAAATACTTTAATATATTAATATTTTAATAATATATTTTTTTTATATTTAAAAATTTAGAAAGAAGTATTAGTTACATTTAGTGGTTGGACCAGTGAATATGTAAATATCTAAACCGGTAGCCAAAAAAATCCTTATTGTTGAGCTTTGTTAATGCTTTGCAACTGGCATATATGGGCTTGATGTTTTTGAGGCATAAGAAGCTCTTTTTGCATCCACAGCCGGCTCTCATTGTTCATCTCTCTATAATGTGCTGTTCATCTCAAAGCTCTCAACTTTACATTCAAAACTGAGTGATTCGCATAAAAAGGGTGTTTCATTACCTGAAAGGTCACAGAATATTTGGAAGACTCTAATGAGCTTCAAATATTCATACTGTGTAAAGTGATTTGCAACATTTTGCCGCCCCACAGAGTGTCATTCTCCGATGGATTTTATTCCGCCAGAGCTGACAGTAGTTGGGTGAGTCAGTGCAGCAGTGCTTAGCAGACCTGCAGGGCTTAGGAAGCCTATCTAAGTTTGGGGCACTTAAGGAGGAAATTAGAGACCAGTGGCTGCACACTCTCACAATCCAGAAATTCAGGAAAAATGAATGTCCCCTGATAACTCATAGGCACACAGGCTGTGGAAATAGTGTTTCAAATTACATTTTTCTGCAGAGTTTATTCACACTAAGAACAGAAATTTGTATTATCAGATAAGTATCTTGCAGTAAAGCATGAAGTTGCATTGCTAGAATTATTCTCTTGCATATAGGGTTAAAAATCATTATGGTCGGGGTCAGATTTTATTTGATTGATACAATAAAATTAAAATCACACACAAAAATCTGGTAAAAACAGCAAACCTTAAAAACATTAATACCTTTTTTTAACTTGAATATTATTAATGGTATTGCAACTATTTAAAAAAAATGTCATTTTAAACAGAGGAAGCGTGTGCTTTCCTGAAGCTCAAACAGTACAGCATGGCACTTGATTGCACAGATTGATAAAAGTGTACACTTTGGATGAAAGTCTCTGCCAAATGAATAAATGTAAAAGCAAATACCCTCAGAGGCAGATAAACTGACGTAACAAAATATACCAAAAAAAAAATTTATTTCAGGTCTCTGCAGCTCCCTTTAAAGATTAAATATGTACACAAACATAATAATCATAATAGAAGTTCTGCACGCACACACTTCACAACACAGTGGAGTGTCAACACTTTGCAATCACGTTCAAGACCCAAAATGAGGAAAAATGTCAAAATTTCAAAAAAAAAATCATAGGTTAAGCAATATTTCCAAACAACTCATGATGGGTCAAAATGACCCGCAGTATAAGCATGCAAATTAGAGTGCATTTGGTTAGCTTTCTCGTTCCGTTCTTGGTATAAACAGACCTTTAGTCTCACAACTAGTTGGTTCGTCTTCCTCGTGGCCCACACTCATTGACAGTCACTGCAGAAATACTGTTTGGTAGTTTTACCCACACCTGACATTCTCCCTCTGCATTTTTACATAGCTACAGCAACTAAAAATCAATATAGAGTGCTCCCTCAGCCTCACAACACACTATGGCCAAGACTCGTCCAACATATTCCAAATAGAACCTGAAGTTGTTGTCCAAACTGGACTTGTCATTCTCCTTTTGGGCTTCCATTGGCAGCAAAAACAGCCATCCTTACTCAACAGATAGGGCCGCCTCTAGGCTTTTGGCCAAGAGCCCCTACTCAAATCCAATGAACACGGTTTCATCCAGTCCGTTCCACCAGGTGAAGTGCAACCTGACATCACAGGGTTATTTTTTCAGTATAAACAGATGCCCTGGATTCAATTCTGCCCAAAACGGATTCCAAAAACACCGTCTACCATCTTCACCGCCATCCCTGCGGCATAATATCTCCATTCCATGGCAATATACAACCTTTCAGTAATGACAAACATGTTCTCTTTATGACCGAGGGACATGATGCCCACCTGCCCAACACAGCTTACTTCCTTTCAGGCTATACCTACACTTCCTCCCCCAGCACTCGCCCCGCTGTGCAAGTTATTGAGAAAAGATGCACCATGGGCTCGGACACCTGCCTGCTCAGCGGCTGGGCTGGTGGACGCTCTGCTATCAGGCAGTTCAATGTTTTCTAGAGCAACACTTATAAGTAAAGTGTTGGTTTTGTAAAAATCGAGTCCAGGGTTAGCTCTAATAACAGAAGGACAATGAGGTCAATGAATGTGGTTAAACATGTAACTGTGAATCTCAATAACTGTGGTCTTCTCTTATTTCTTCATAAACTGAAAGGTAAGATGAAATCAGCGACCCGGTCTGCTTGCATCTATGTGTTGTTTCTGGATTATTTCGTGAGCATGGGCGTGAAGCTGAAATAACATTTAGAGAGCCAAGCTGGATCAGATCACAGGGTGTATGCTTATGAAACTGTTAATGAGTAGATAGACCAACATACCCAATGTCAGTGTCAGAAATAGCTTCCCTTTATATATTCTATAAGTTATCAGGTAATAATTCATAAAACGGTCAACATGTTAACGGTCTTTTTTTGCTTTGCAGTGTCATTTTATTTCAGTGTTAATTAATGTATTTTTGATGATGACCTAGTAAGGGCATTAAAGATTGCAGATGATAAAGATGGAGTGCTTTGAATAAACCTACAAGAAAGCACACCTGATTCAATCATGACGTTAAAAATATATGGCTGACAACTTCAAGTTCACATTGCACAGTATTAATGTCATGTCAGGTAGATACTGACAAAAGAAGAGTAGTACACAATAACGCCATTGTATCACTGTGGGTTCAACAGGAAAACAATGTTCACAGGTAAAGTAACTTACTTTATGGAATATTTGCATACATTTGCATACCCAAACTCAACAGCAATTCATTCTTAAGTGATAAATACGCAGCATTTTGAGCTTAAGCTCAAAACAGAAAGGAAAATACACTTTTTTTCTAAAAATAGGTTAAAAATGAAATATAATCAGTCTTAACATGTATTAATTTAAAATAATCGTAGGCATAATCGTTAAAATAATTAATATTAAAATAATAGTTATGCATGTTACGTTTTTATCAGAAGATTTATTTGTGTCAAAAAACAGAAACTCTTAACTAAAAATCGGAAATTTGATCATTAAAATCACTACCATATCTGTCATTAAAAAACAATAGACCTATCATATGATTAGCCTATACTATATTAGTTTATCTATAGGCTACTGAATAATTCACTTCATGTAACCAACATCATATATGTCGGACAAGCGTTCGTTATTACAAATTAACTGCGCCATTAACATGTTATAGAAGCAAATTTTGCGGGGTTTTTTTTTTCTCTCATTGTAACCTTTGTTTCTCCGAGAATTAATATCCCGTAAATCAAAGACATCCTATGTCGGATTCATTGACTTTCTGTCTCTGCAAAGTCAATCCGAAACCTAAATATTTCCCGTCATAGTAGTGGGATTTATAGGGGTGGGGCGAATGACTCAACGTAAAACTTGGTTAAACTAATTTTCTATTTTCTCCATCAAGCAATTTTCCTCACGAATCCCAAATAATAGTCCTCTATACTGATTTACTGCAACGAATCCTCAAGCATCCAGTCCCCATAGTAGCTATCCGTGAACATTTCGGACCGCAAGTTCGGTACTGTCTGTGACTTCTCAGCCAGTAGATGAATCTACATTAAGATGCCCACTTTTTAAAATACACGCTGACTTCAGTATCACACTCCACAGCGGTGGATTACCCGGCACGATCGCGCGATGATACACTTCAATATTTTCACGGTTCCACTTTCAAGGACACTGCAGCTCACACTCATGCAATTTACACACACAACAGAGATAAGCGACAGAAATGAGCGTTTTCCGCCAGCTGACGCCACTGCATATGAAGAGGGCTTTACCTTTTTACTGGTTCTGCTGGTATAGCCGTTATATGGGTTGATTCCTGTCCTTGGCGGCACAGAGAGCAGCATTTTTACAGCAGCAGCAGCAGCGCGCGCTGTGTCCGGAGCGCCTAGTACAGCCAAAACAGTCAGCTGACGTCACCGGGGACATTCAGCCTGGAGTCTGTGGAAGAGATTGAGTCGCTTACACACACACACACACACACACATGTCTGGTTTGCTGGTTTGCTATCCTTGTGGGGACTCTCCATAGGCGTAACGGTTTTTCTACTGTACAGACGTATATTCTATTGCCCTACACCAACCCTACACCTAAACCTACCCCTTACAGGAAACTTTTTGCATTTTTAGATTTTCAAAAAACTTCATTCTGTGTGATTTATAAGCTTGTTTACCCGTGGGGACCTCAATTTAGGTCCCCACTGTGACACAAGTCCCCATGAGTCTGTGTGTATTCAGGTTTAAGTCCCCACCGGAATATAAAAACAGGTACACACACACACACACACACACACACACACACACACAGGAAGAAAACAGCAATAGTATATGCTATTCTCTGTTCTAAGTGGTATTGAAAGCTAAACTCTCTTATGACTAATAAAAGAGTTTTGATTTCATATTAACTTTTTCTTTTTTAAACAAGGACCGTAATGGAGGAAATCAACTGAAAGACCCATTCTTGAACTTTCTGGAAATCTATGCTGAATTTTCCCAGCTGCACAAACACTATTAAATATGATATTCACTGGTTATATAGGCACCTCTGGGAAGCTGGACATTCACAAATTCACATATATTCTTGTTATCATGTATTGTGATACTCAGTAAAAGTGCTAGCAAATGTAATTGGTTTGCTACAAAAATGAAAAATGAGGTTAAACTTAATGGGGTAATATATGCAATTGTCCTATAAAATACTGTAAAAATGATGCTTTATGAAAGAAAAAAGTACAGATTGTCATAAAATTTCCAGTGAAAATGTATATAAGGCGGCAAGACATGTACTTTCAAAGTAAAATATTGTTAAATAGATTTTTGTATGTAAACGAAAGCTATGAGTTCTTTTAATTTAGTTAAAACAGTACAATGATGTTCAAAAATACAGTAAATAGTCTACATTAATACTGAGCATTATATACAAAATTACAGTTGAGGACCAGGACACCTTATGTAAACTGAGACATATTATTCTCAAAAATTCTTCATACAGTGGACTACCAGAAAAACTGATAAAAAATTTGGGACCAAAATTTGATTTGACAATTTGACCTGACCATGTTTTGTTACATACCTTTCTATCAAAGTTATCTGACATTATCAAGATGAATTTGTTCTGACACAGTTTAATTCTAGAGTTCTTGTCATATTTTATTACCATTTTCTAAACTATAGCAAATAAACTGTGATAATGTGAGAAATTTTGAAGGTGTCTGAATACATTTTGGTTTGACTGTTATTCATTTGTGATTTTCAAGATGAATTTGTTCTGACACAGTTTAGCTCTGAGTTCTGTCATATTTTACGATTTTCTGAACTATAGTGAATAAACTGATAATGTGATAAATGTTGAAGGTGTCTAAATAAATTTTGGTTTGACTGTATATGAAAAAATATTGTGGTTTAAAAGAACTTTTTTCTATCAGAATATATTTTAAAATGTAATTTATTCCTGTGATGGCAAAGCTGAATTTTCTGCAGTCATTACTCCAGTCACATGATTCTTCAGAAATCATTCTAATATGCTGATTTAGTCCTCATTTGGTTCTCATTATTCCAAACGTTTGAAAGTTATGTGCAAGTTATGAATTCTATCAAATATGCAGCCACCAAAATGCCTCCCATTATCCCTGAAACACTGTCAACGTATTTTTATGAGGAAATTCTTACAACCACACCTGCTATTTAACTATTTTTCTTATTACAGTGTAGGCAAAGGAACACCATGTTGCCAGCAAAGCCCAAAAGACACTTGAGATCATGAGTCAGCCCACAGCAGAACCCAGTCATACACCACTAAGTCATCTCCTCCAGCATCACAGCCACAGCCGAGGAGCCAACAGTGTTTATCTGAAGTCAGATGAGTGGCTAATGTGGGAGGATAGTTGTTTAAAACTCTGATTTCTTTATTTGGCTGGTGCAGATGAAATCTCTTTGCTTCCAGTGCTCTGTCTACAGGTCTCTGGCATCTTGCTTGTTTATGTTTAGATAAGAGCTACATGCTACATTCCTAAGGTGTTGATACAGTGTTTAATATGTAGAGACATATTTACACTTTCTGTATATTTTAATGATTAAATCCTTGTTGGGTATTCTCAGAGAATAAAAAAAAACAGGATTGGAAATATATATATCCATATTCGGAAATGATTTATGATTTGCCGTGAGTTCAGTTTAGTTTAGTTTTGCAGTTCATTTGATTTATAACATTTCAGCTTGGGTAATATCAGAAAATTGGGTTTTAACTAGAATAATAAGAGATTCCAAGCCTGTAAGCTGTCCTGGACAAATGAAGGTCACTGAGCTATTGATTTGCATATGTACACAAAAAGATAAACAGTTTAGCCTCCAACAGTGCAATTCGAACATCAGATAGATACTTACAAACACCCTATGGAAAAATATATTAATATTAATTATGAATAAATATTAATATATTTTTTGTTCATAAAAGTATGTAAATTGTAATATATTCCTGGCAAAGCTGAATTTTCAGCAGCCATTACTTCAGCCTTCAGTGTCACATGATCCAGAAATCATTCTAATATGCCGATTTGCTGCTCAAGAAACATTTCTTATTAATATCAGTGTTGAAAACAGTTGTGCTGCTTAATATTTTTGTGGAAACTATGATACATTTTTTTGGGATTCTTTGTTGAATAGAAAGTTCAAGAGAGCAGCATTATGTTAAAAAGGAATCTTTTGTAACATTATAAATGTCGATTTTGATCAATTTATTGCATCCATGCTGAATAAAAGTGTTCATTTAAAAAAAAAAAAAAAACTTGTAGTGACCAGCTAATTTTAAACAATGTATATAATAATATTTTTAAATATTTTTAACAACAGATTTTTTTATTTTACTAATATTTATACAAATAATAATTATACATGTAAAGAGTCCACTGAAAGCGAGCGTAGTGATGAACCCAAGTGCAGTTTATTGACAAACATGAAATCCAAAATCCAAACAAAGACTTGACTTGAACAGACTAGACATGAACAGACTTGACTTGAACAGACTTGACTTGGCATGAAACAGACTAGACTCACCGACAGCAGGTTACAACATGAATACACGACAAGGATCAATGACAAAAACATGGCTAATTATAACAAACAATCAGGGTCACATGACATAGACAAACCAATGGGAAACAAGACACATGACGTGGACAACCAATCAGAACGTGACACATTGAACAAGGGAACCAATAGCAGGAATACATGAGGGCAAGGGAAGCATGAAACAAACAGGAACCATAACTCACAGGGGTTCGTCTACACCAAAACGAAAAGTGTCTTTGAGCGTCACGTCATTAAAATCCACACTGTGAGAAAGTTCACAAAAATTGGCCACATACTCCTCTATAGCCCAGCCGCCCTGACGCAGGCAGAGGAGACGTGAAACTGCTGGGTTCATGGTGAGGTCGTGTATTCTGTAAAGAGTCCACTGAAGGCGAGCGTAGTGATGAACCCAAGTACAGTTTATTGACAAACATGAAATCCAAAATCCAAACAAAGACTTGACTTGAACAGACTAGACATGAACAGACTAGACTCACCGACAGCAGGTTACAACATGAATACACGAGAAGGATCAATGACAAAAACATGGCTACTTATAACAAACAATCAGGGTCACATGACATGGACAAACCAATGGGAAACAAGACACATGACCTGGACAACCAATCAGAACGTGACACATTGAACAAGGGAACCAATAGCAGGAGTACATGAGGGCAAGGGAAGCATGAAACAAACAGGAACCATAACTAAACTTCAAAATAAAAGACATGAAAACATGAACATGAAATAAAACCAAAAACAGACCTTACAATACATTATATTCAATTTCTCTCTTTTGTCTCTTTCCATTATTATATACATATATTTTTTTTCTGGGTGACTGTATTAACAAAAGTAGTAAAGGACATATATACAGTGCCCTCCACTAATATTGGCACCCTTGGTAAATATGAACAAAGGTGGCTGAGAAAATAAATCTGCATTGTTTATCTTTTTGATCTTTCATTAAAAAAAAATCACAAAATTCTAACCTATCATTGAAGTAAAACAATTGAAAGTGGGGGGAGAGAATCTCATTGTGAAATAAATGCTTTCTCTAGTTCATATTGGCCACAATTATTGGCACCCAATTATTGCAATGGCCTTTTCTCAAGATAGCAGCCCTGAGTTTTCTCCTGTAATGCATGAAGAGTTTGGAGAACACCTGATAAGAGATCAGAGACCATTCCTTCATTCAGAATCTCTCCAGATCCTTCAGATTCACAGCTCCATGTTGGTGATTCTTCTCTTTAGTTCACCTCACTCATTTTCTATAGGGTTCAGGTCAGAGGACTGGGAAGGCCATGGCAAAAGCTTCATTTTGTGCTCAGTGACCCATTTTTTTTTGATGTTTGTTTTGGATTATTGTCCTGATGGAAGATCCAACCACGGCCCACTATAAGATTTCTAACAGAGGCAGTCAGCTTTAGATTATATATCTGTTGATTTTTGAGAGAATCCATGATGCCGTGCTTCTGAACAAGAAGTCCAGGCCCTCCGGTAGAAAAACAGGCCAACAACACTTAAGATCCAGCAGTATATTTAACCGTGGGCATGGGGTACGTTTTATCCCTGTTTCTACTAAACCCATCTGGTGGGATTTCTGCCAAAAAGCCCTTTTTTTAGTTTCACCTGACCATAGAAGCCAGTGTCATTTGAAGTTCCAGTCGTGTCTCACAACTGAATATGCTGGATTTTGTTTTTGGATGAGCGAGGAGAATTTTTCTTGAAATCCTCCTGAACAATATGTGGTGATGTAGGGGCTGTTTGAGATATATATATTTTTTAGGCTTTCTGACCCCCAAGACTCAACTAATCTCTGCAATTCTCCAGCTGTTATCCTTGGAGAGTCTTTGGCCACTCAAACTCTTCTCCTCACCGTGCATTAGGACGATATAGACACATGTCCTCTTCCAGGCAGATTTGTAACGTATTTAGTTGATTGGAACTTCTTAATTATTGCCCTGATGGTGGAAATGTGGATTTTCAGTGCTTTAGCTCTTTTCTTACAGCCACTTTCTATTTTGTGAAGCTCAACAATCTTGTTCTGCACATCAGAACTTTACTGTTTGGTTTTACTCCTTGAGATGGATGATTAAGGGAATTTGGCCTTAGTTTTCTTTATATTTAGAATCCTTTGGAACAGGAAGTCATAGCTGGACAATTTCATGCTCCTAGTCACCCCGGTATGCTAAAAAAATGTAAATATGAATGGGAATATACTTCAGAGATATTTTACTAATAAGAATTTCCAGGGGTGCCAATAATTGTGGCCAACATGCATTGGAGAAAAACATTTATTTTATCATGAGATTTTCTCCCCACTTTCAATTGTTTTACTTCAGTGATAGGTTAGAATTTTGTGAATTTTTTTAATGAAAGATCAAAAGGATAAACAATTCAGATTTATTTTCACAGCCACCTTTGCTCAGATTTACCAAGGGTGCCAATATTAGTGGAGGACACTGTACATTGTCTGTACATATATAAATATTCCATTCATTCAAAATAAAATTTACAATTTCATGATAAATGATGGTGGGGTAATTTTTCCACATGCCTAAAGCAAATATGTATGAAATCTTGTTCAGACACTGAGAGAGGGACGGTCTTGCAAAGCGACCTGGACAATGAAGTCTCAATGGGGGTTGGGAATATCTTTGGTGTTTGCGCATAACTTGAATTCTTCAGGTGTTGTCAGCATGGCCCTTGCAGTAATTATCACCCTGTGGAAGCCTGGCTCACTTCCCTACCTGCTATTTAGGACGACTTCCTTTGAAGGAAGTACCTTTTTTGAACAGAAAGATCATGCATTGTTACCTCTTCACCACATTCAACTTTTGTCGTAAACTTTCAGGATTTCCATATGTCGTTGCAAAGATTTTGTTTAATACAAACAGGACACCGCAACGCTATCTTTCCAGTGTCACCACTGGCAAATGCAATCACACTCTGAGTTCGGTGACATCTGCAGTGCAGGGCTGGGAGATTCACAGGCCTGATTTATACAACTATCCATCTTCGCTCAAGGCTGAGGGCCAGAGGAGTAATGTTGGCCTAGCAGACATCCCACAGTCCAAGATGTGTGATGTAATTTACCCAATGTTCACACGCATACACAAACACAAACGCACACTAGAGAAAAGGTCTCAATTGCTGCCAATTATTCATAGCGCTCTCACACATTATGGTGATGCTCAAAGGTAACAGAAGCAAAGCTCAATGCAGCAATGCAATATGAGCTATTACTGAGCTGTCACGTATTCAACTCCATTTCCTAGCTAGAAACTCATTTCGTATACATACAAAAAGCAAACTAGATGCATGTACGCAAAATAGCAGGAGAACCAAATCATCGGGGAGTGATTCAATTCATATCATTGCATGGACCTTTTGTAATTTCGTCTCTCATACTCCCGCCTGTCTGCAGCAGGTTGGTGGAGTCTGGGAACGCAGTCCATTCCTCTCCCTCCCCCCATTGTAACCAGCTCAGTCTCCAGCGCTGTGGATGGTGAAGGCGGGGGATTGTGTGCAGATGTGCTTGGAGAGTGGCCAGGCGCTTTGCCCTGAGAGAACATGTGGTCTGGGACTGTTTATGCTGGCACTGTCTCAAATCAACCCCCACACAACATGCTAGGCCTCACAGGACACCACACACACACATAGATCTCTTTCCCCTGCTGCTGCTCAGGAGCCGTTCTGCTGAGCGACATCAATCTTTGTGTCAATTGTTGAACGTGAGGTGCATCCATTCACCGAAAATAAAGCAAATATATTTTAAGTAATGACTTAATTTTGTTAAAGTTGACATGGAATGAAAATTAACCTTATTTTCTAAATGCATATTGTGCGTCTTATTGTGAACGATTCAAGTATGTATTTATTTTTGAGCTCGTAATTTTTAATCAGAATGTCATAAATGGATCTTCTCTGTGGTGACATATGCAGGACTTCTCCAATCAAATCATTTAGTTCACTTAAACCCCACCCCACATTTTATAATCTAATCAACAACTGATGGATAGAACCAAGTCCCCGCCCTACATTTTTTCTTTTTCAATAATCTGTTACACTCAGATGTATGTCACAATACAAAAAGATATGTTGCTACTTCTGCTTCAGTGTGACTTTAAAGGAATAGTTTATACAAAAATGCAAATTCTGGCATCATTTACTCAAAAAAAAAAACAAACAAACAAACTTTGATTTACTTTTTTCTGGGGAACACAAAAGGAGAACTTTAGCAGAATGTTCATTCTGCTCTTTTCCATTCTATGAAAGTAGATGGTGACCACAGTTTGTGAAGTACCAAAATATAAAAAAGAGGCACAATAAAATTTGTCATGTGCTGTATTTGAAGTTTTATTAATTTAGCTTTGACATTTTTATGCAAAACTGTCAAATTTATTCATGATTATCTTCTCGATTGCTGCCCTTTACTCTTAAATCTCATTCACATACGCATATTACATATATTCAAATGCGTCACATCACAGTGTATTGTACTAGATTTGATGTCAGTGATGCCATATTTTATTGGTTCTACTGTGACATGATCACAATATGCCACATTTTAATATGTGCACATTTAAATTGCAAAAACAAGATTTCAGAGAATGGAGAGAAAGGTTTTTTGCGAATAATGACTTTCATTTCTTTCTGTTCCTCACACAAATCTTTTATTTGACTTGACAAGAATATGAAGATGCATTATGGTATTTTGGGGATTTTGTTTTGGATTTGTCACTTTTTCGGTTACCATTCACTTTCATTATATGGAAGAAGCATGAACATCCTGCTTAAAGGAATAGTTCGCCCAAAAATTTGAATTAGCTGAAAATGTACTCCTCCTCAGGCCATTCAAGATGCTGATGAGTTTGTTTCTTCATCAGAAGAGATTTGGAGAAACATAGCATTACATCACTTGCTCACCAGTGGATCCTCTGCAGTGAATGGGTGCCATCAGAATGAGAGTCCAAACAGCTGATAAAAACATCCATAAATAATCCACATGACTTCAGTACATCAGTTAACATCTTGTGAAGAAAAAAGCTGCATGTTTTCTAAGAAACAAATCCATAATTAAGGTGTTTTACATCTTGGATGGCCTGAGGGTGAGTACATTTTCAGCAAATTTTTATTTTTTGAGTGAACTATTTCTATATATATATATATTTTTGTTTTCTCGTGTGTGTGTGTAAGAAAATTGAGTTTGGAAAACAAGAGGGTTCAGCCTTATTTTTGTGTGAACTATCCCTTTAATGAAACTCTTGGATGAGACCAGATGTTTTGATGTAGGATGGTATAATGACCTACAGATTCAAAGTGGCTCAAGATGACAAATCTAATGGCTCACTTGAAACTGAAAAAAAGAGCTTGCTTTACCCAAATTGGCGGCCAGATCTTGCGCTGGGTGCATTTCAGAGACAGTTGAATGCACAGATTGTCACAGATGCCTAGGGGGGAGGAGGTCATTAAGCATGCATGGTTGTCGTGCTGTGTCAGACGAAGAGCTTGTTGGATTTATACCCCAATGTACAATGAGCTTTATCACCACCCCCAAGCCGTTCTCCCAGTGAGGCATGGGGAATGAGGGTAGATACATGTTGAGGCACGTGGACGGCCAGACATCCCTGCTACGCTACTCCCAGATGCTCCACATAGCCGGAATGCTATTCTCCTTCCACAACATCTGCCGGCTGCACATCTTCCCAAAAGACTCGACAGGAATGGATGTCCCCACATCACAGGCTGGCTCTCTTGTCTTGACCTCTCTATGGATTGCAGATGTCATTCAGATGAAGAATTTATTCTTTTTTTCAGTAGGATTTTTTAAAGGGTTTGGCTTCTCCAATGTTAAAAGGCACTAACCAATATTAAAAAACGGTCAATTTAAAGAATGAAATTAAAGTACGCCATGCACCAAATAAAAAAGATAAACATGGCAAATTTAGCAGTGATTACGCACATACTCATTAAACACTGACTCATATGTGTTACATGACATCATTTGATCTATTAGATCATTTCAGTGGGCCTTCCTTAAAGAGAAGTCTAGGCGGTATTCCATGAATCATTATATTACGCTTGGGTGGGAGCTGTAAAATCTCCAAGAACTGTGTGGTATCTTGTTCACTATATAACAGTGGGATTTATTAGAGAGGGTGGAGGAGCAAACTCTGAACAAAAACCCTGAAATGAGAAAACGTGCACTGGCTGAAGAAAAGAAAGCAAATAGGTTGGCGTCTAGTGCCACCCAGAGGACAGCACACTTTGATGGAATAAATTAGGTATTTTATGTATTATCTTGTTCTGGGCTGTTGTGAGCAGTGTTATTGTAGTAGCATTTGTAAACGTATATTATATATTATATTATAGTATGTATTATTATTTTGAATTAGATTTTATTTTAGAATTCAGTTTTCATTTTTATAATTTCAGTTTTTAACTTAATTTTAAATTAAGTTTTAACATTTTGCTATGTGTACTTGTAATGTTTTTGTTTTGCTTTGATTTATATCTATTTCCACGTAACTTGATTTATAGCTTAAACTTATTTTATTCCAGTTAGTAACCAATAAAACACTTTTAATTTTCATTTTGGACTTTTTAAAGTGTTTATATATATATACACTATATTGCCAAAAGTATTGGGTCGCCCCCTTCTAATGAACAGGTTTGACTACTTTAGTAATTTCCATGAGTATAAATCTTAATGTTAAAGCATATAATGATATTCTAGGAAATTGTGTGCTTCTAATTTTATAGCAACAGTTTGGACAGGATCCTTTTCTATTCTAACATGACAATGCCTCTGTGTATAAGGCAAGGTTCAAAAAGAAAATTATTGATTCAGTCAGTGTGGAAGAACTTGACTCTTTTAATCCCAATTTAACACCTCTGGTGTGACTGTAAATGCAGACCTTGAGCCAAAAACTCATCACCAAACACCAATGACTTGTACATATGGGTACAGTCATTTTAGACACTTCCAAAACTTTTGCAACAGAGATGGAAATACAATTTTTAAATACATGAATTATGTTCCCATCGTTGTTGCCACAGATTTGGAAGTGCATTTTTCTGTTCTAAAGAAGGGGGTGTCCCAATACTTTTGTCTATATAGTGTATGTACAAGTCATTGGTGTTTGGTGATGAGTTTTAGTCACACCAGAGGTGTTAAACTGGGATTAGGACTTGGTTTTATGCAGACCAGTCAAGTTCTTCCACACTGACTGAATCAATAATTTTCTTTTTGTCCGCATTGCAGGCATCTACCATGAAGAAATTATCTCTTTTTAATCACTCTCTTCATGGTTGGTGCTCCAAATGTAAATGCATAAAAGAGCACAATATATAGGCTACACAATATAAGAAAATGGAACATTCAGAGATGTTTTATCTGAGCTGTCTGTCTGGATTGTTTGGAACAAAAGTTCATGACTCTTTCCTGCTGTTAGTGAGGTGGATTTTCCAAGCTTCAGATAATTCCACACTGTCTAGAGATGTGTTTATCTGTTCCTTGGACTGTGACCTCCAATAAACTTCCTCCAGGATAAAAGACATGTGGATTTAAGACAGCGAGAAGGCACAAAAAGGCCTACAAAAAAAGAAACTTCCCACTTATTAGTGCTGTTTGAACTGATTTTACAAATTTTCTTAGAATGAGAATTTTTTCATCCATTAAGTGTTTACTTGTCTACACTAACGACCAAGCAAATGATGCAATAACTTTTATTGACCACTAGATGGACCCATGTCACTTTAAGAAAGAGACAAAAGGTTCAAGAGACAAAAGAAATCATACCTGAAAATGAACAAAGGATGAAACAGAGGGGGACCAATAGCTATCCCTAATTATTATTTTTATTTATTATTTATTATTATTTATTATTACACAGCTACTCTCTGTATTAATTAATAAATTTCAATTTATTAAATTTAAGTTTAGTGTGCTTTAATAATTGATCAATGCACAAAAAATATGCATTCATGTAAATAAAGCAAAATAGCAATAGGGGAATCCTAAACTTACTGCAGAAGTGTCCATGACTAATAATAATAATAATAATAATAATAATTTGTTTTATTATTGCTTATATTATATTTTGTATTATTATTATTAGTAAGTTTTTTTTGTTCTTTTTTGTTGTTCATTCATAATGTTATCATATTAAGGCTGAAAAAAACAATTACAAACTAAAGTAATAAACCTGTATATATTACAAGGCCTGAATTAAAAAACTTCCTTATTTAGTTGCAACAACTATCTAGCCAAAAGCAATTCTTCATAAAGCTAGTCAATTAATACAAATTAATTACTTTGAGTCATAAATATAGAGCCAAGATGGCTGGGTGGCGGAATCAGTTTCCACCGAATGAGGGGGAAAACAACTGATCAGCCGTAAACTGAGTCGCGCATGCGCAGGAGCCCAGTGCCGCGTAGGGCTATCAGTTTTTTGGACTCCTGTCGAGGTGGGTGACGTCATGCAGCAGTCCAGTAGAGGCTCCACTTTTTCCCCCTCACTCAAATTGTAACCACCAGCATCAGAAGCGGTGGGGCACAGAAGAGAGGAACCTTTTTTATTTTTATTTTTGCAGCGAGGAGCGCCAACGGACGATCTTGCATTTTTATTATCTTGACTTTGTAAAAGGAATAATTTGATCATAGAGAAGACCGCTTTGATTTTAAGGATTTTTTTTTAAAGACACCACATACCTCTGTTTGCATGCTGTTATTCAGTAAGCAACATACATGACCGTGCCATTGTACAACACCTCGCCTTTTTAGGCTGGAAAAGCCTTTTTATGCATAGATTTTAATGACACATTCTCTGCTCAGCTACGTTTGCTAGCGTGTCAGAGGGCGCAAGAAACAACAGACCACGGCGGACAATTGTGAGGTTTGGATGAGGTGTTTGAATTCAGTCTTACGTGAACAATTGTGATATTTCCATAGGCAATGCCATCTTGTAATGCAAACATGCTGGCTGTTGGATTGCTTTACCTGGGATTAGTTCTTGGAATAGAGATTGTAGATCCCAGCAGAGCCATTGAAGGTGAGTAACCACGATTAAACGTGTTATTTTGTCCATGCATGCGTTTAGGAGACAGTCTGTAAAGTTTTCAGACATGGCCTGGTGATAGTGACCAAGCAACGTGTGGGCTACTGCTTTCGACACCCACTATGTGGGCAGCAGTATGGTTATTTCAGGTTTGCAGGATTGATTTGGAATAAATAAATATGCCGAGAAGGGCATTTGCGCAGTTTTGCTATCACCTGTGCCGTGATTGCTACATCCGTCCTTGTTATCCTCTTCCAGACTTGCGCTAATTCATTATGAAACATTCGCATTATCAGCATTTGTGCACAGGAGCCACAAATCGCCCGGTTTTGAACGCCTTATGGGGACAGATTGGAGATGTGGGTGTTGAGTTATTTCGTAATAGCTTCATAGGCCCGTGCATTCGCCGGAGTCGTTTAGAAATTCAAACGCCTGTCAGATGGTATTCTTCTGCTTGCATGAATTGTTACAGTATGAGTGGAAGCCGAGCTCGCCACAGGTCTATTTGCATGCAGTGGACATGCTCCATATTCCCGCATTCTTAGCGGTCTATTCAAGTGCACGGATAGGCACATCCTCTGCTAGTGCTTCTTCGTGGTCGCCCACAAAAGAGTCCTGTAGATTCTTTAGCGTTTGTTTTGCCTGGCGTAAACATTATCATCTAAGACAGATATTCAGGGTAATTGCTCTTATTTACTCCAAAATCAGGTATTCAAAGCGAGTTAATCAGTACTTAGCCCAAGTTTGCTCAGTTAGTTTGGATGGAAGTGATTTGAATCAGAGTGTGCACACTAGATGCTTATCAACTAGTTTTACTTCAGGAGTCAGATTTTTACATTGTAAATAAAGTAGCACTTTTGTCTATTATACAAAATTAAACAAAAATATTCTTAATGTATTTTTTTTAATTGACGTTATTTTTTTATTAGAACATTATGAATGGTACAAACTGTGATGTAGTCTGCTTTTTATATAATATTTCTATTTTTTATTGTGTTTTTATAGAATTTTCTCATGTTTTTTGACAATTAGAGCATGCCACAAAACAAGTCTGTGTTGCCATATGGAAATTTAAAATGTTTTGCACTATAAAACATGACTGGACACAGACTTTAATATCAGCTACAAAATATATGGGAAGCTTTTTTTCCCTTCCTTTTAAAAGTTGACAGGCCTGTTCATTGTAGTTGCAGTTTAATATTTGCATTTAGCTTTATCTTTTCCCTTCTGTCCATGATCAGAACAGACCCATGACCCATTTTAGCTTGCGACCCACAAGTTGAAAAACCACTAAGGTAGATTAAAGTACGGTTGTCATTGTCTGACACGTCTGATTGTTCCAAGGCAGTTTTTAGGTATTTAAGAGGCACTCGTATCTTAAATATTTTAAAACACCGAAGATCTTGACCTAGTTATTCCTTTTATAGGATTTGTTTTAAAGTTTGTGATAACAATCCAAAGAAATGAGAAGAAAATGGTGCCTACAAAGCACACCGGATGCCTTTTGAATAAATACTCCAGATAGTTTTCTGTGACATCTGTATGAATTATGCAACAGTCCCTTTTAGTATGGCTCAGAAAACCGGCCTACAAGTGGCCCACATTTTGAATTATGCAGATCCAAATGTAATGCTCATGCCCAAGAAATAAGTGCATAATGTAGGCCTGATCAAGAGAAGTTAAAAGACTGTGATTAACTTTGTTTTTTAGTCATTCACTAGGCAGTGCATTGCACACTAACTGTAAAGAATAAGCTGCTGTGTTGACTAGAAGGTATAGTTTAGCCAAAAATTACATTTTTGTTATCATTTATTCACCCTCATGTCATTCCGAACCTGTATGTCTTTATTTCTTCTGTGGTTTATCCATACTAAATATCAATACAATGAAAGTCAGTGGGGCTCAGTGTTGTTTTTGGACCCCATTGGCTTAAACAAAATGTCCAAGTCATTTTTAGGGGTGACTGTCCCTTTAAATCCTTTAAAAAAATCAGTAATCATCAGTTCTTTCAGGAAACTTAAGTAATTTATGTGACTGTTGATGCAGTAACTAAATATGAGTAGTGTCCGAAGTCATGTGATTGAGTCACTGACCACATGACGCCACCTCAGACAGCCCGTCAGATGATTCTGACTGTCGCAGATGAGTCTTTTCTGCCGAGCTCTGATAATAGGTTTAGTTGAGACCACAAAAAAAGAAACCAAGTGAACCTGAGCAGACCTCAGATGAACCTTTATCTTGTCTAGACAGGATTCGGTGCCTAGGGGATGTGGGTATTTTTATTATACTGGAAAGTAAAGATAACGTCATAAACAAATATTCTATATTCGTACAAACCTCATCTAGGTATACTTTAATGAGACAAGATTTCCTTGTTGTGGTATGTGAGTAACATGTAGGTACGTGGAGGGAATGGTCTGGAAGGGTTGAAGTTCTTGTGCTGTATTATCTTGCTCCACCTCCACCCTCTCTGGAACATCTGGATATAGGAGACCCATTAGCCTAGACATTATATGGGGAGGAATGGGAAAGCAGACCATTAGTGACCAGCCTTGGCTTACAGGATTGGGAGTATGTGTCTGCAGAGGCATTGCTTCACTGTTGGATCACATTCTGGCATGTGATGCTAAGCACTGATTTAATGTACATGTAGCATTTATGTAGCATTAATGTAGCATTTGGTTGCATGGAATGCAGAGTGACCCTTGCAGTGCATCAGGCGTAGGTGGTGAGTGGGCCCGAGCTGGAATCGGACTGCTGTCAATGACCACAGCGGGAACTCATGGCTTTGCGTGGATCACTGTTGGAGCAGGAGAACTGATGCTTTTTTTATTTATCGGAGCAGACCAGTTTTCTCCAATGCTTTTTCAATTTAGACCATGTCTGTAAATACTGGAATATGAATATGAATTTTTAAAGCTATTTTAACTTCTATTTTATTTTCAGCTTGTCTTATCAGTTTAATTTTTGTTAGTGTTCGCCATTTTTTTTAAATTGTTTATTCTAGATTTTATTTTATTTTTGTAGGTTTCAATTTATTTTTTCATTTTTATTTTTTATTTTTTGTATATTTAGTTATTTCAAAATGTATTTTACCTTCAGTTTTATTTTCAATAAATAATTCTTTTTAATAGTTTTTTAAATTAACAATAACAACCCTGATTTTAGGGCTGCAAAAGTTAATGTGTAAACTGATAACACTGTTAAATTTCTCGGCACAGTCTAGTGTTATGTATACCAAAATAAAGTATTTTTTGTTCTTTATTTTTTAGTTTTGGAGTTATTAAATGTATGTTAATGTAGTTTCAGTTTTTATTTCACTTTCTCTAGTTTTCTCTAACAATATTAACACTGATAATAGCCAACCAGTCTTTTTGCCCTTTGCATGATCAGTGCTTCATCTTATGTACACATCTGTCTTTGTGGCTCAGATACTCCGGAGGTTTTTACAATCCTCTTATAGTCTGAAATAATCCTTGAATCCTCCTACATTCATACATTAATACATCTACTCATACATTCAGTGTTCATTCAACCATTCGTTTCTCCCACACCATCTCTGCCCCATCTGATGAATGAATAGAGCTACATTATAAACCTCTTGGTAACATTCTCATTCAGGCTGGGATTTCTTTTGTTGTTGTTGTTAGTTGAAGAGCAATGTGATGGCAAAGTCTGTTATGTAACCTTTATTTGATGTAAAAAGCTGCACAGCAGATATTCAAATGTGGCCGCTTACTCACTTAAAGGAATATACAGGGTTCAGTGTATCTTTGACATACTGTCAGTGCTGATTGTGACGTCTCAAACTCAGAATGGTGAATGCTTGGCTCATGAATAGTAATTGGGTTATGCACAAATATTTAACATTAAAAGATAATGTATTTGCTCATTTCCAATTCAAAACAGATTTGTAAAGTCAGCTTTATGATAAGTAATGTATTTTACTTTTTATTTAAAAAACATTGAATATATATTAGCTTGTGAATTTTGTTTCACTAGAACAGATTGTGAAATATGCAAAAGCCATAATTTGGAGTGTTTGTCTGTGAAATGTGTGTACTTTAAGTCAGAGTTAAACATTTTCACTGCTTGACATAAAATAGACAAAAAAATAAAAATAACTATATAGACATATTAAAAAACCCCAAAACTAATAAAAATGGCAAAACACACAACTAAATTACTAAAACTATAAAACTAAAAACTATTATAGTAGCTCAGTGATACTAAAATAGCACTGTTTTGCATTGAAGTCTATGGGGCAAGACACAGGGGTGCAAGCTTGTCACCTTTCAGCGAAATTCGCCATTTTCACCTTGAAATAGGTCATTCTGTAATAGTAATAATGAAATAGTCTGCGAGTCATCTGTGTCACGTCACCTGTAGCGTTTTTTTCCCCTGTTGGCAAAGGAATGGACCTGCCCTACTCTGCCTCTGATTGGCTTACCTTAATGTTCTTTCCCTCATCATCCAACCAATCTCACTCCTGAAGCCTAACACCGTGTCTACACCGGGCGCGGCACGGCGCAACACGACAAAATACAATAGAACCTATTCTGCCGTCATACCACGCATACTAACACCATGTCTACACCGGACGCAACAGTTGTCGCTGCAGGCAACAGTTCATATTTCCAGAGGCTATGTAAAACGTGAAGGAACAAGCTAACGATAAGCAACTTATTTTTGAAGTAATTGGGCTATGTTGGTGGTTAGATTAGCCTGTTTGTAGCTAGCTAAATTAAGTTCACTGTAGAGCAGGACGGAATGCATTTGAATCTGCTGTAAATTATGGTGTTTCAGTTTAAATGGTGATTACCGCATGAGGCTGCTGGGTTCATTTCTGTTATTTCTCCTAACTGACAACCGACGCTCATTAACCTATTATTAACCGTTAAACGACAAGATTATTTTAAATTAGAATTGAAATATATTAGAAAGGATAAGTGTCTGTGACCCGTTAAAAATACTAAAATTTGTTTCCCGGGGATTAATTTTACATGCGCAAAAAGTAGCAAACAACAGAACATGAAGATTCACATGATCATATCATAACACATCACGCACCGGCAGTGCTTGTGCAAGTGGAGAAAAACAAAATAAAGCTAGGCTAGTAAAGAAAAAACTATGTAACAAGTAGCCTATGCAGAGTTTTGGTTAATTTTTGTGGTGCGTGAAAGTAAACCCAGATTTGCATAACGGCCTAGATATGGCATGGTTCCTCCTTGTGTGAGAGGTTGGGAGCTGTGGATGAAAGGATATTGTTGATGGTAGTGAGTTGAGTGTGCTGTAATTGGTGTTTTCTGTTTGCGACATGAGTGTTTACCCTGTTTAACTACTATACCCAGGAGGACATGGCTTCATGTAGCAAAAACAAGAGAAGATGGGGGCTGTTGATGTGTCAGTGACAGGGAACATAAGCGAGTGGTTATCAAGTGCTTCTGTCAGCTACTAGGTCATCATGATTATTGCAGACATGAGTGTAATGCTTGGCCGTTTCTTTAGCATCTGAAGACAGGATGTTTTGAAGGTTCTAATGGATTGCCGTCTTCCTTCCTCACATGAGGCACAAACATGGCTGCCCAAATGTTGAGGACAGTTGTCATGTTTTCTCAACATCCCACACTCATGTGCTAGAACTCTTTCATATATTTCTCTCTTACTTTTACTTTTTTTGTTTCTCTCACTCTGTTTTCACTTTTTATATATATATACCACTGTTACTAAAGTTTGCGATCATTAAGATTTTTTTTTTTTTCTTGAAGGCTTTTAATCAAAAATACAGTAAAACAGTCATATTGTGAAAAATTATTATGGTTTAAAACAACTTAGCCTATTTGAAAACTATTTGAAATTATTTGAGTTTATTTTAGAATGTAATTTATTCCTGTGTTGGCAAAGCTGAATTTTCAGCATCCATTACTCCAGTCTTCAGTGTCACATGGTCACATTTTTGTGGAAACCATGATTCATGTTTTTTTTTTCAGGGTTCTTTGATGAAAAGAAAGTTCAAAATACCAGTATATATTTGATATATAAAATATAAACAAAAAGATAAAAAATATAAACATTTTGTTACATTATACATTTTTTACTTTTACTTTTGATCAATTTAATGCATCCTTGCTAAATAAAAGTATTTATTTCTTTGCAATGCCTACTGTACTGTCAGTGAATAGGACTGTTTTGTTGCAGTGTAAAAGAGATAATTCACCCAAAAATAAAATTTGTCATTATTTACTTGCCCTAAAATTTTGCTAATTCTTTTTTTTTTTTTTTTTTTTTTTTCTTCTCCATGAAACACCAAATTTGTTATCATACAGAATGTTTTGGCTGCACTTTTCTGCACAGTTAAAAGTGAACAGGGGCTGGTTGCAAAATGACAAAAAGCACAATAAACCATTAAAGGGGTGGTTGATTGCGATTTCACTTTTTTAACGTTAGTTAGTGTGTAATGTTGCTGTTTGAGCATAAACAATATCTGCAAAGTTACGAAGCTGAAAGTTCAATGCAAACGGAGATATCGTCTTTTAAAATTCTGGCAGTTTAATGCCTACAAAAACGACAGGTAAGGGACTACAACGAGTTACTTCCCGGGTCAGATACGTCACGGACCCAGATAAACCCCGCCCCCGGGAACATGCAGCAAAGGGGGCGAGGCCATGCTACGCTGCTTTAGAGAAGAGGAAGAGAAAACTAGGGGTGCACGTAAAAATCTATTCATATATGAATCGCGATTCTGTCTTCTATCGATTCTAATGGATTCACAAGTTTCAAAATCATTAAAGCAGCGGTTCTTAATACTGCATCTCTCTCTCTCTCATTCAGATCGTCAGATCAGCTCCAACAAACTGTTCCAATTATACACTTATTTTCACATAGCTATGAGAAGCGTTATACATGGACGCGCGTGCGGTTGCTGTGCTGTATTAAAGCTTAAATCAGGATAAATCCGTATATTAAAAGCTATCAGAAGCAGTAGCACTTACAAATAACAGCGTATCTAAAAGTATGAACCAAAAAAACATACCATTAAAAGCCGTGCTTGCACAGGTTCTGCGCGATCCTCTTCACTAATATCCTCTGCGTCTCATTCGGGCTCAAATTGATAAGCAATATAGATGACGCCATTGTTTACAATACAACCGGAGCACATGCCGCTGAGCTGAGGGGTGGGACGTTCAGACGCGCAGTAGAGGCGGTTTAGCCAATCACAACACACTGGACCAGCTAACCAATCAGAGCCCATCACGTATTTCTGAGGGAGGGGCTTCATAAAACCAGGAAATAATCTGGGTGTTTATCAGAGAAGGGACAGAGAGGTGTGGAATAGAGGTAAATTATGTGAAAAATAATGCGTTTTTCAAAAAAACTAAGCATGAACATATGTTTGACTGCACCCCATAAACACAGTCAAGCCTAGAAAAAAGCAGTCAACCACCCCTTTAAAAGTAACACATATGACTTGTGTGCAATATATTACAAGTCCTTGTTTTTGGTTATTTTTGCAGCTCATCGTCTCCTTTCCCCATTCACTTTCATTGAATGGACAAAGAACAGCCAAGGCATCCCACATCACACACACAAACACTCACACACACAGAGAAAAAGCTCCCTTTGTGTTCAACTGATAAAATAAAATAATATGAGTTTGGCTATGTATAGTAAATAATAATAATGACAGAACTTTTATTTTTGTGTGACCTGTTTCTTTAAGTATCTATTCTTCACTAGTTGTTCTGTTATATTCCAGATGACCTCAGTGCATTGAAGCTTTTGTCTTATGTTTTAACTGTCTTCACTGTTTCTCTCACATCTGGCTGTCAGAGAACTGCTCATGTGTGAAAGCAATTCAGATCCAAATCATCTTTGGTGGTATGACTAAAGGCCATCTGCATCACACCCAGAGCTGTTAAAAATACTCAGCCATAAAGTTACAGCTACAATGGCAGTTTACTAGAAATGTACATTTGACGGTCAAGGAAATGACTTGGGCCCTTCATTGTACTCAAGGCCGACTTGTAATCAGTCATTGTGTTGTTTATATGAAATGACCGGTATTAGGAAAGAAACAGGTGTTGTGTGGACATCATACCCTCCCTTTAATAGTTTCATGGGTAGTTTACACCTGGGAACATGTCTAGGCAGCTCCTGCAATCTTGGTAAATCCTGTCTGTTGCTCTTTGTGTCACATATAACATGTTGTGTTAAGTCTAGAAATTCTTTGATAGCTTAGTGAATACAATGAGCATAACCTGGGCATAAAAGTCTTAACTGAAAGGAACGATAAGCAAATAATAACTACATCTTATGTTAAAAGAGAATCAGTTGATGAGGAGTACACAATGAGGAGCAGGGTGAGACCTTTCATGAATAGATTATTTGTTAGTGCAGAGGAGGAAGCTACAATGAAGCAGATTTGTATTTTATTGTATTTTCCATTTCAAACTACTGGTAAAAAAAATCTGAAAAAAGTCACAGTAAAATAGGAGTAAATGAAAACAATGTAATAATGAAAGTTACAATTATATTTTTTATTTTAAACTACAGGTGAAAAAAAAGAGTAAGATATATGGAGTGTTGTAGCGAGTCTTGTTTTAAATTAAAAACAATAAAAAATAACTTACTTTATTGAAATAAAACTGAAGTAAAATATTAATATTAGATGGAAAAACTTAACTCAACTAAAATAAGTTTAAGCTGAAGTTCTAAAGTTACTAAAACTGAAATAAAAACAAAGCTAAACAGAAATATTAAAACATAAAAAATAATTAAAATTACAAAATTAAAAGAAAAATATAAAAATAAAATCTAATTCAAAATATGAATAAATACTAAAATAGTATATAAATAAAATAACACTGCCTCTAGCTCACAAGTGGATAATGCTCATTAGTCATGGGAAGCTAAATTTTCTTTAGCATAAGATATCACCAAGGTGGCTCATGAGGGACCGTCAAAACTTACATTATCTCCCATGTCGAGTGACCAAGTGGTTTCAGGCTTGACAAAGCTTGCACTACCAGTTTCAGATCACTGATACATAACTGATATATGTTTGTCTAGTCTAGACCTCTTATACTACCAGGTATCTGGAAGCCGTCTTTAAGCGTTTGGTATGTTCTCGTGCCATATAAAACAACTGGCCTTTTATTTCCTCATTGGAGGATATAACTTGTTGGGATTGGATACACAGCGGCCTAGGTAATTGAAGGTTTGGCTATGAATATATGTCCTCTTTAAGAGACGGAAACTGACTTCAAGTTCGGCAAATCCTAGCTTACCTTTGCAAACATGGGTAAGAAATTTGCATTGTGTGTTTGTTCAAATTAAGGTGTTATAAATAGGAATCCACTTTTTCCTCAGTGTATCATCATAAAACATAGCTACCCAAGCAAGATTTAAGTTTATTCACCTTTAGCTCGTTGGCTTTATCTCTCCCAAAGTTGCTTTTTTAACATGGTGTTGTTTTAGTATGCTTCAAAATCTTTATAAAAAGCAGGCAGAATATGAGCAGAAATGTGTTCTTGTGAAAGTCTGGTCACTAAACAGTCAGAATGACTGTTCAGAGGATCTGGTCACATTATGTGTGAGCAGCAGGCCAGTACATGGTGCCCTGGTATTCACAGGATGCTCCTATCGGAAGGTATTGTCCTGTTGTTTGTGTGTGTGTCTGCACGCTTGAGCGTGTAAGTACACTCAAAGTGTTTTCAAAGGCACTTTTATCAGTTTCAAATGAGGTGGACCCCCGACCTGCTCAGTGTGATGTTCCTCAGACAGGGCACTGGACTGTATTTGATGCTGGGTTTCAGCACAAAAATGGAGCTCTGTGAGCAGCGAATGTAGCCTAATTGGTCTTCACTTTACCCTCATGTTAACTCATATCCCTTCCTAGGGGTACCGCACCCTTGTGCTGAATAGGCAGCAAAATGCAGTGATAAGAACTGCTTTGTAGCAGAAGTTTCGCCAGCTTTCTCTGTCTGAAGCTTCTTTACCACTGACAGTGATTTAATTGGTAGATGTTGCTTAGCTGATGTATTGTTGGTTGTAATAGGCAATCTCAATGCAGGTAGTCCTAAGATTATTGGTGGAATGTGTAACTGGCCTTTCGAAAATCTGATTGTATATAATCGAATTAAAATTATTATTATTTTTTTTAATATTTAATGTTTTCTTAAAGGTAAATAATGATTATTGATGCAGGAATCAAATTCACCTTTACATTTTTTCAATGTTTCAAAAATAAACCTTGCAAGGCTGCAATTATTTGAATAAAAGTACAGTAAAAAGAACAATATTGTAAAATATTATTACAATTTAAAATCACTGTTTTCTCTTTTAAATTCTTTGGAAATGTAGTTTGTTCATGTGATGGCAAAGCTGAATTTTCAGCAGTTATTACTCCAGTCTTCACTGTCACATGATCTTTCAGAAATCAATATTATTCTTATTTTTATCAATGTTAAAAAGAGTTGTTGGTATTTACATATTAATATAACAGTTATTAATATTTTTGTGAAAACTGATACATTTTTTTCTGTATTCTTTGGTGAATAGAAATATAAAAAAACAGCATTTATTTGAAATAAAAATTTTTTTGTAACACTATAAATGTCTTCACTCACATCACAATTTAATGCATCATTGCTAAAAAAGTATTAATTTCCTAACCTTAACTTTTGAAAGGTAATCAAAATGATTATGCAAATTTGATGAAACACATTTTTTTTGTTTGTGCAGAGACAGATGTACACTACATCATGTAATTTGCATAAAGTTATTGCATCATTAGACATGCTAACATCACATCGCCTCAAATCGTCTATTGTTATGAAAATATGAATGACTTTAACTTGCTTTATGCTATGTCAGTGTGAACGCCCCTTGATGGGTTGCTTTAATTGTTACTTTCAGATGACAGTTTACTCCTTCGAAGAGTTGCTAAGCCTGACTTTATTTAAAAACTTGACTTTGATGGTGTAATTTACACACTGTGTTTAGCTTTCACTGTCACCTGTGAGGCAGACGGACATTCCTAAAGGGAGGAGAGCAGTTCAAGCTGATGAGAACCAGCCTTGCCTCTGATCTCTCGTTTTCTTTCTGTCTTTGTCATTTTTTTTCTCTCTCTTTTTGCTTGTTTTCTCTGTATATTAGCCTACAACTTGTAATTACAAACAGGACCTTCAAGAATTTCCCTGAGAATGCATAACAGAGAGTTATGTAGCAGCGTTTGGTAAAACTTCCAGAAGTTTTCTGCACTGTAATAAAAACCACCCTGATATACTTGTCATTTGAGCAAAAATCTCAACTCCCTGTTCCAAAATTCCATTGACCCGATTCCATTCCAAAGACCCGAGTTAAACCCGAGAACTCGAGTCTTTTACGAGCCCATATCCTCACAGAGGACGAGTCTGCAGATGAAATCAATTAAAAGGTGCTGGAATGTGTGGCCGAGGCCTGGAGCTGATTTGGAGGGGCGGTGCGCTGTGAGGGGGGAAGTTGAGACTGAGGGGCTGAAAGTGGGTCACGCTTCTCACAGCTGGCCTCACTGCCGCCATGACATAGAAAGGTAACAGCAGCTGGTTCGGATAGGGAACCCCAGATGAGACGAGCCCAGGAGGTCTTTCTCCCTTTTCCTGTCTGCGTCCACTTTGAAATGAACTTCTGATTAGGAATGTGCAAAATGTTTCACAACCAGCTAGTCAATGGGTTGCCTGAAAGATTATTTGACTAATTGTCAAATAACAAAATAAAAAAATAAAAGGGATAGTTTAACCAAAAACCAAAAATTTATTTTGTTTGGTTTCCTGTGTTCTTTCAAAATGTTTTTTGTTGTTCCACAGAAGAAAGTACGTGAGAATTGTCATGTTTGGGTGAATTATCCCTTTAAGGAAAGTCTGAATATTTCAGCTGGTTGTGGGTTTGTCTGACCAAAATGGGTGCATTTGTTTGTGGCGATTAAATAAGACACATTCTTTCTTTGAAAAATAGGTAGACAAAGAACAATTTATTTAATTAATTTATTTATATATATTATTATTATTATTATTATTTTTAATTTTAATTAATTAATTTTTTAAGTGTTTTTAAGTTAACAATGTAATGCTCATGATGGGCCGATGGGGTTTCAAAAGATAAATAAAATCAAATATTTTATTTATAAAATATTATATAATTTTTTTAAAAAAAAGTTTTTTTTTGGTAACAGAAAATGTATTGTACTTTTGTAATCTCCAAGTGATATGTTTTGTGAAAATTACTCAAATTTGAAACTAATTTAGGCGATTAACATATTATGTGTTAATTAAACAGCAATTTTGGATAATTATATTTTTAGACTTAGTTTTTGTGATAAATAATTGCAGAAATGCATTGCAATTGCTTTTGGTGTCCACTGTCTTGGATTTTGTCCAGTGGCACACACACACAAAAAAAAATTTTCAGACAAACCACAGTAAGCAAATAAAGTTGAAGGGTTAGTCATTCTGTCTATTTTTTCATTCCCTGAGTGCAGGCCCTGATGTTCCAGAGGGTGTAGGCCACAAATATTTTCCAATCTGATTAGAGATGCACCGATTGCAATTTTCTTGGCCGATTCCGATTTTTGGGAAGTGTGACCTGCCGATACCGATTTTTGCCGATTCTGATTTTCTTTCTAAGAACTATAATTGACAGCATATACAAACAAAAATCTATGCAAATTTTAATGCAACACAATTATTTACATAAAGTAATTATTAAACATTATAATTCACCCAATCTGGACTAAGTTACAGATTTTCTCTCACTTAAACAACTTTCAAAATAAAGTGCTCTGTGACTGGAAAGAGGAAGAAATAGTTAACTTAAAATGAGTTGCTGTATGTAACAAAACAGATGTCATTTCCCACTGTTTATAAATGGTCATTTTTTTCCCCTAACCTTATTAAATGTCTCATCTTTCACATCAAATTCTTACTTTGTTTCAATTAATTCAGTTAGCATAATAAGAAACTGTAGAGTTGTTACCATTCAAATGAAATTAGTATTAACAAACTCCATCTTTCCACTGCTGAGGAAACAGAAGCTGCATCTGAAGTGGCATTAGATGTATTTACACAGACTGTTTGATGAAGCTGAGGTGCCATAAATGCATTTACACTGCAAAATTTCAAATGCATAAATAATTTGATAAGATTAATGTTTTACATATTTTTTTAAAACATACAAATAAATGTTGAAAAACTGCAATGAAACTTTTAAATATGACTAAACCACTAGTAGGTGGCGGCAAGTGTCTGTTTTAATGAGTGAGTCATTTATTCATTCATTCAACCGATTCATTCAAACGGCTGATTCATTCAGAAACAAGGCAAGTGACTGTCCTTATGAATGGGTCACTGAATCATTGACTCACTCGATTCGTTCAAAACGTGGAGTCATTCGGTAACGAAACACCGCTGTGTTGCTCGGAGACACACAACAGTTCTGCTGTGGCTTTGATCGGAACTAATTCATCAGCGAAATTGAGCAAAAACAGTCAATATTTTGTCTAAAATCTAAGTCATTTAATTTTAACTTCTTGTTTATTGAAACACTGTTGTATAAAATCAGTGTCACGTTGCAATCGTGTTGATATTGATATTCGGGGAAACATCATGGCCGTATAATGTTGCTTATCTAAATCATATTTTGTAAATATCTTTTTTTTTTTTACCGCAGTATGCATCTATAAATTTCTGAGTTACTTTGTGTGTGTGCTGTCTCTCTCACACACTCACTCATCTGGCACGACATAAATACATTATCAGTCGCCGTTTACACTGAATGCAATTAAAATTAGAATCATTCTCACGCGAAACGACTTTACACGCGACTGTGAGTGTGCGCGTGGCTGTAAAAGGATCGGCTCGGAATCGGCAAGACGTGAGATTGACTGGCCGGTCACCGATCCGGGCCGGTCATGCAAAAAATCGGCTGATTCCGATCACTGGCCGGTCAATCGGTGTATCTCTAAATCTGATAATGCTTTCCAACAGACATGTGAAGGTAGTCTCACATTCCAGGTATTAAGTGGTCAAATGTTAAATGCAACTATTAAATGCATTTGCACATTTTGGTACCTTTGGTGTAAATTAGGGCTGTGCAATTAATCGAATTCGATTATCATGCGCATCTCGTCAGTAAAGCCGGTTCCGTGATTAGCAGTAAATCGCCATCACCTGTTTTCAGATGGAGTGGCATTTACTACACAGAGCCATAGTTTACTGACAAGCTAGGAAATATTGTGTTCATAATCGCAGACGAATCGCTTTTGATTTTGAACGCGATATTGCCTAGCTTGTCAGTGAACTACGGCTCTGTGTAGTAAATGCCACTCCATCTGAAAATAGGTGATGGCGATTTACTGCTAATCACGGAACCGGCTTTACTGACAAGATGCGCATGATAATCGAATTCGATTAATTGAACAGCCCTAGTGTAAATGCCCCAAAATGACCATTTACCAAAATGTACCAAGGCAACAAAAGTCCAAGCGAAGACAACAGAGATAAACAATGAGATGAATCTGGGCTTAAAGTCTTTGAAGTAGGGTTTGCCAAAATTTATTGTGAATACAGCTACGGGATGAACCAGAAGCATGTTCACAATCGTAAGTTTGATATTCTGATTACAGCCCCAAAGCAGCAATACATGGGTAAGTAAAGCAGATCCGTTCTTAGTTGTTGTGGAAAATGACGGTGTGCATTCCACCACACTGTCAGCCTGGAGGGTACGGGAAAACATTGAGCGACGGTGATGTATGAATGATTGGTTTTTAGCCTCATTTCTTTGGAATTTCACCTCATTAGAAACTGGCCCCATTCTGCAGCACCAAGCTCAACTCAGATTTGTCCTAGAAAATTAACATCAGAGGACAAACTTGTAAATTGGTTAAACTGCCTCGGCCAGAATTCAGAGAAAAGATCAATGTTTTTAACCTGTGAAGGTGCCTGGATGTAAAACACTCCTGTCGTTTTTCTATTTCCCAAGACAAAGCGCAAATGAATGAGACGGATGTTTCTTCCGCATTGGCTGGCCTTCTGGACGTCTCCCAGCCCTTGTGTGGAAGCAGCATTTGTTATAGCGGGATTGTGGTATTTCGAATGACTGCAGTGTGATGTTAGGTTGCTTAGCGTGAGGAGTCCTGGCTGGTGCACCTTTTTGGGATGCTCCTGATGTTTGCAGTTGGGTGCAGGCCCAGAGGGACAAATAAAGACCTTCTTGATTCCCCACCATAGACTCAGATGCTCTGAAATGATTAACAGTCCCCCTTGATTTGCACCTTCAAAAACTTGTCAGTAGTTTGGCTGTGTGTTTGGAAAAAAACAGCTCTGAATTAACAATCCACATCTCTGTCTGAAATATTTGTGTGCTTTGAATGAAGGCAAGCTCTGTGGGAAAAGTTGCCTGTGTACTTGGTTCCCCCAACGACCCCAAAACCTCCAATTAGAGTCACAGGCTCTCCTCCTCATGGTTGCTTGCTGCCGCTGTGTGATCGTGCGTTAAATTTAGATGCTGAATGTTTTTATTGTCGCTTTTTATGTACAGTCGGTGGCCTGAGTGCTGAGATTGCCCTCGTCTGGTTGAAAGATTTACTTAGGAATGCAGAGTCAATAACAGTGTTCAACATGTTGTCCTCTAACACTTTTCATTTAATGCTGTTGATGGTTATAAAGAGAGATTGGACACTTTAATGGTAGGATCCTGGTGTCTTGAGCAAAAGTACTGATAGGTGAATATATCTCCCAATATTTTTAGTTCCAGTTTATTTAGTTTTTACTTTTGAATGATTTAGTATGGGCTGCCAAAGTTAAAGCTGGTATCATTTAAAAATATTCAATGCTGTTAAATTTCTCAGCACAGTCTAGTATTATTGTTATCCATTCGCATTTTTGTGTTTAATACTGGCGAGTTGTAAAAAAAAAAAAAAAAAAAAAAAATCCACAAATTAATTTAGGTAGTATTATAAGTTAGATTTGAAAATGTCTTTTTTGCCCCATTTTTTTAAAATTTAGTTTTATTGAAGGGATGGTTCACCCAGAAATGAAAATTGTCATTAATTACTTACCCTCATGTTGTTCCAAACCCGTAAGACCTTCATTCATCTTCGCAACACAAATTAGATATTTTTGATGAAATCCGAGAGATTTCTGACGTTCTGACGTGGAAACCCGATGCACTGGGCCTTGTTAGCGTTGAAGACTGAAACGGAAGAGAAGTTGTTGTTGAATAAAGTTGTTATTTTTGTTTTCTTTGAGCAAAAAGTGTAGTCTCATAGCTTCATAACATTACGGTTAAATCACTGTTGTCACGTGGACTATTTTAATGATGTCCTTACTACCTTTCTGGGCCTTGAATATGTCGGTTCCATTGCTGTCTATGCAGGGTCAGAAAGCTCTCGGATTTCCTTAAAAATATCTTAATTTATGTTCCATAGTTGAACGAAGGTCTTATGGGTTTGGAACGACATTAGGGTAATTAATGACAGAATTGTAATTTTTGGGTGAGCTATCCCTTTAACAATATTAAACTGTTTAAAGATAATTGGCGGTGATGGGTGAATATACATATAACCTACTGGATCTACGTCTCCATTGCCAACTGTTCTCCATATATTAGAAGCGCTCTCTTGTGTAGTCCTCCTCTTCTGAACGTCTATTTGGGGGTGGTAAAGTTTTATATGCACTTTCCACTTTGTATCTATCATCCTCCTAATACTGCTGACCGGATCTCTGAGAGCTTAACTGGTGCACTGGAACAAAGCCTAGTTCTGCGAGCTTGTTTTGGAAGAGATAAAAAGTCCTAGATGTTGACATGCTTTGTGTTTATTGGATCTTGGGAGCGGTCCTGAAGGAGAACTCACAGCAAGGTTTTAAGTTTGTTTTGTGTGTGTTATAGCTAGTTTCATTTGAAGATCTCCTTTTTTGGCTAGATTATAAGCGATTGTTCACAGAACCCTTTCTTTTGTCAGTTTGTGCTGTTTTTGTAGTTATTGAATGTAAGCATTAGCTAGACTGATGTTACATGTTTCCTTAAGCCATACTTTGTACTCCATCTAGCTGTATTTGAATGCTAGAACGTGTCTTGTGTCGGCCAGCCAAGATGGCCGATGAGTCAAAAAAAAAATTGTTCTGAATTGTACTGAAAAGTATTGGTAAAAATGATTGTCCAATTTAAATAAGGCCATTCTACCCCTGATAGCACACGTGCATATCGGAGACATCTATTTGACGTCTGCATTTACATCAGCAAGACGTATAGAGTGTTTGCTTATCTGCAATACGTCTATAGGACGTTTCCTTTTAGATGTCAAATAGACGTCTATTAGATGTCTTTAAGATGTTTATGATTTAGAATGTATGTAAAACTGACATCTGAAAGACGTCTGTCAGATGTTTGTAGACAGCAGATGCTTTTCAGATCAAGAGATCTTTAACAGACATCTTGCAGACGTACGTGTGCTATCTGGGAACTAATATTTCTGCTTTTTTTAGTATTAAAATGTCAGTGCTAGCTTAGCAACATGCTAACTTCAAACTCCACTGAAGTCAATGGAGAATAGAGTCTGTGTTTCACTTGTTGTGTGCAAAAATTGCTGCCTGTATAGAATGTTTCGAATTAGTCCCTATTAGTTCCGAATTAGAAAACTGCTTTAGCTCAGTTTGTTTTGGAACAAAGTTAAAAACAAGAGAATTCTGATATCCACATTTCACTAGGTTCTTTATAATTTCACCCACTTTGTCTCTATTATCCTCCGTCATGCCCATGGGGATATCATCTTACATCAAAAAACAGTACTTGCAGACAGTTTGAGAAGTGATGGTCCGAGAATGGAGGCAATGGTCCAGCTTTCTCATCAATTTCAAAAATGTAAAGAAACGTAACTATACACATCTCCGTCTCTCTTGTGATTGCAGTCACATCTTCTCCCCCTTGCAGCTTTTCCCCTGGTTCCCTTTCCCAAAACACTTCTCCTCCTGCCAAGTGGGCAGAGAGGTAAGTGTTAGAGAGGGAAAGTCCTGCAGAGAATCACAATCAGATAGTTACCGCTGTCCTCTTCTGTACTTAACTACTGCTTGAGATAGTGTACAACCACTACAGTCATTGTACTGTTTTCACAAAAACAATGACTGATTAAAATCAAAAAGTATGCCCATAAGCCATGATAACCCTCTTTATGGTCACTTTTTGCTGCAAGTGTGTTTGTGTTTGGTATTTTAGTGTGTTTGTATTTGGTCTTTTTGTTTTGCTGGTTTTAAAATTGTTTCGTTGATTTAAAGTCACGCAACATTGTGAATATCACTGATTTAATGTGATTTTATTTTGACCATTTGGTTTCCTAAAAAGGTTTCCTCAAATGTCCTGGTGTTTTTTTTTTTATATATATAATGTGTTAAAATGTAGTAATAAACGCCGAATCATCTACTCACATATTGTATTATTATGCATCGATATTTTGTGAAATAAAAATGTTTGGAAGAGGTGCAGTTAATTTCATTTCTATCTATCTATCTATCTATCTATCTATAGTAGTGCTGTCAATTTGATTAATCGCATCCAAAAAAAGTATGACAAATTATGGATTTTTAAAGTTTTAGGTAAAATTGTATGTAATGTAATATATAAAATCTCGATTATATAGACAAATCGAATAATCACGAGTAATCACAATAAAAGTTTGTGTTTACATAATATATGTGCGTGTACTGTGTATATTTATATTTAAATACATGTATATAATTAAGAAATATTTGTGCATATATAATATAATATAATATAATAAATATATATATATATATATATATATATATATATATATATATATATATATATACACACACACACACACAAAGTATCTCACAAAAATGAGTATACCCCTCACATTTCGGCAACTATTCTAGTATATCTCCTCAAGGGACAATACTATAGAAATGAAACTTGGATATATTTTAGAGTAGTCAGTGTGAAACGTATAGCAGTAACGATTTGCTGTCCTCTGAAAATAATTCAACATACAGCCATTATTGTCAAAAAAGCTGGCAAAAAATGTGAGTACACCCTAAGTGATAACAGCTATACATTGTTTAACCATGCAAAGCCACATGTCCTATTCATCATGTTTATGTTCTTGTCTGCTTAACAGGACCATACAAATTTGTGTATTTTGTATTAGAGCAGTTAAAATTTGGTGCTTTGAGTACAGTTCTCTTATACTGACCACTGGATGTTCAACATGGCACCTCATGGCAAAGATCTCTCTGAGGATTTGAGAATTTGAATTGTTGCTCTCCACAAAGATGGCCTAGGCTATAAGAAGTTCAGTAACACCCTGAAACTGAGTTACAGTACAGTGGCCAGTGTCATACAGAGGTTTTCCAAGACTGGTTCCACTCGGAACAAGCCTCGCAAGGGTCAATCAAATAAGTTAGGTCCTCGTGCTGTGCATCAGGTGCAGAAGCTGACTTCAAACAACAGATGCATGAGTGCAGCAAGCATTGGTTTAGAGGTTGCAGAAGTGGAAAGTCAGCTTGTCAGTGATCAGACCGTACGCCGCACACTGCAACAAGTTGGTTTGCATGGCCGTTGTCCCAGAAGGAAGCCTCTTCTGAAGCTGGCTCACAACCCTAAACCTACCCATCACAGGAAACTTTGTGCATTTTTTGATTTTTAATACACTCCATTCTGTGTGATTTATAAGCTTTTTGAAATATGGGGACATGGGGCAATGTCCTTATAAAATACCTTCTCCTTGTGATACCTATGTCATACCCATGTCATTATACAAATTTGTGTCCTCGTGTCACAAAAACGCACACACACATACATACATACCTGTATGGATGTTCATGGTGTATGTATGTGTACAAGAAAGCATATTGAATGTTTTGCTTTTCTTTTCTTTTTTTTTTTTTGCAACAATGGCATTGGATTTAGTCAAGATGAAGGTTACTTTGACTATAGTCAGTTTTTCAGAGCAAATACATAAATGTCTATATGTTATATTATAGATATTGAGTAATGTTAAAAGACTGAGACATTTCTTAGCTATTTCGCCCAGCCAGCCCTAGCTTAAAACGTATGTGCATAAGGATGATTGTTCGAAAATAATTCCAGTTAGCAGTTTTTGTCTGCATATTGTATTTTGAAAAGGCTTGTGGTCAGTTGTATATGCTAGTGGGCCGCACCCACAGAAGGTATTGTAGCTGCAGTGTTTTACTGGGGGACGGACAGACTGCGAATGGTTTAATTACAGCAGCGGTTTTGCTGAGGATCTCTGACTTCTGGCTGAGTGGACCAGTGTCAGCAGTGGGCAGGGCCAGATTACCCACAGTCCTGAGGCTGTTCCGCGGTTTACCTCAACAATCTCATCAGGCTGACTGAGCAAAAATACTCCTCTGATTGCCGGGCTCTCCCCGGAGTTAGACTGAACTGACGCATACTTCGCCCTACCGCCGGTAATGAAAAGACCTCTGTCCATGCGTTGAGAGAAAACATCTCTCAGGTTATAAAAGGCAAAAGAAAACCACTGTTTGTGGGCAGCACTTGGGAAATAAACAAACATAACAGCACCTTTACTGAAATAAGTGGGTTAATATTACAGCAGAATGAGTTTTCTTGGAATATAAAGCACAGTTGTGAACTTGGCATGACCCAGATGTGTTTCTGTGTTAAAAATCAGCTATCTTTGGCTTGAGAAATGGTAGTTTCAACAAAGTCTGTGACCACATCCACAAAGGTTTTCTTCTGAAAGTTTTGTCCTGTCAGAGTTGCTGGTCACTGAGGTATTTGCTTATTTCATAAGTGGTACATCTAGATGTTCCCCTCAACAAAATTTTTACTTATTATTGCTGAAGCATTTAGTGGTTGACCAATATGGGTTGTTCAGTGGCTGATATTTAGACAGGATGCTGGGTGATGACTGGTTTTTGACAATTTTATAGTAAAGTACAAAACTCTGAGCCCACTTGTGAAAAGCCTTCTATTTTGCCATTTTCACACATTTTTAAGAAATTAACTAAGGTTAATTGTTTGAAATAATATTTTGGGTATTGCTTATTCATTTTATGTCAGCATTTCTTATTTTTAGGATTTTGAAAATAATAATAGTAATAAACTGTTTTATATTTTTAGGATTTATTGTCCAGGTTTAAAGTAGTGCAATTTTCGGTGCAAGAAACTGTTAAAATGAAATAACTCATCATATTTTACATAGGATTTACTTAATTTACTCAAACACTTGAATCAAGTTGTCAGTGAGAATCTCAGAATGACCAGTTATTATTAAATTAATTGGTCTGAGAGATGCATTTCACACTTACAAATTATTTTTCTCTTCCAGCCCCCAAGACATGCAGTCCGAAGCAGTTTGTGTGTAAAGACCAGGTGACGTGCATCTCCAAAGGCTGGCGCTGTGATGGAGAGAAAGACTGTCCCGACGGCTCTGATGAAGCCGCAGATATCTGTGAGTAAACCGGTTTATCCATCTCATCAGTTGTGTCATCATGACATAAAGATATGATATGGTAAGCAAAGCTGAAATGTTTTGACGTTATAAACTGAAGCCAGATAAAGTCTCAGGTACTTTTGTGTGTCTCTACAAGTTAAAAATAGCTTTAAAATATATCTCGAGACATGTATCATCTGTTGCGCGCCGTCTAGTTGTTTTTGAAAGAAAGGATGTGTCCAGCTGTTGCTGCCTGAACTGAAAGTCACCATGTACATTGTTTGCACAAATTGGTTAGTGCTGCATCGTTTTTAGTGCTAACAAACAATCACAGAAATAAAGATGGGACATTTCTCACTGCATTTTAATTGGCCAATACTGATAAACTTGCTATAACCATTAACCAATTAATAGCCGATATTAAAATTCTATGGTTTAAATTATTAAAAAAATAAAATACAGCAGACTAAATCAATATTTTTAAATGCTACATGTAAATTTCAAAACATCATTATGTGTGGTATGAAAAATGGATATTCATTTAGAGGTTTGCTAAAGATTTCATTGATCAGTGTTTTAAAAATTACTAGCGTTTTTAAAGACTACATTTAAGTAATGCTTATATTAAATATCCAGTATCCCATAATTAATATAGAACAGATATAGTATGCATTCCTAATTTTGATCATTGTGAAATGTTTTGAAGTTGAAATTTCCATGATTGATCATTGCGGTCACTTCTGAGTACCTGTGACCTTTCCTCATTACATGTACCTAACTAATCTAACCATTGATCGAACTGTGCATTGACCTAAATGTATGCATAGTGTTAAGTAGTGCCTAGAGCACATGGGGGTTGAAGACAGACACAGACTGCAGTACACAGTATGAAGGACGCTCTGTGTGTCTCTTCTGAGCGATGGCACTCATTAAACTGCTCTGTTTAGTCTGCCTGACTGCACACAGTCCTGTCCAGCCAAGTGATCTCTGTTTTTTTTGAGCTCATCTCAAACGTAAAAAACAGGAGCCTGGCTCTTTTTATTTAACACTGACCTGCTCCTAAATGTTTCCGCACACGCAAACCTAATGAAGCCGGTCATACCGCACCTCACCTCACATCTGTCACACAAGCCAGACACCCTCACAGCAGGCGGCCATGATGGTTCCACCATCAGCATTTGGGTAGTGCTTTACTGTCCAGCAGGAGAACAGACAGAGCTAGTTAAGTGTTTACATATGACCTTCTGTGCTGTAATTGCAGCCACCTTTTCATCCTCTCAGGCTGATAAACAAACTGCAAACATGCGTTCTTTGCTATGTACGCTAGTCTGTGTTTACATCTAATGGTTTTTCTTAATTTACCCATTCTATATTACACTAATTTATTGTGGGCTTCTCTTTGTCTTTTTAGCTCTCATGTTTGACTTTTTATGTTTTCCCCCCTTCATGCTTCTTACAAAAAGTACTGTGGCTGACACACCATGGTATGTTTTGGTAATACTAGTGAAGAACTGTTTTTTTTTTTTTGGGGGGGGGGGGGGGGGGGGGGGTTTTTTTTTTTAAAAAAAAAAAAAAAGTTTTCATTAAGGTAAAACCTGGGAAAAAAGTTTCAGTAATTAAATGTGGGTAATTGGGAATTTGGACTCAGTATGCTGTTCAGGGTGGTCTCAGTTTTTTTCTGAAGTGATTAATTAAACCATAGTAAGGTTCTTTGGTAACAAGCCACCCCTTGATATTTCGATTAATGATTTCGGCCCTCCAAAACCGTTTTGGCCAATATCAAAATTTCCTTTTTTTGGCTATTTTGACTTAATATTTTCAGTTGCTGAAATTTTGGTGCATTGCTAAGTAATACTGTGATATTCACTGTGGTACTGAAGTAGTACTGTAATTGATACTGTGTTGCTGTAATCCATATGTCATATTTTAGACATTTGAAGTTACTTCAGAAACCATGTTACTTAATACCATGTCCAAAAATATGGTATTACCTTGGTATGTTTATGTTAATTTAATCCAGTCTCTGCTAAATGAATTACAGATATGCACAGCTTCTCTGTATTTTTACCATGGTTCAGGCATTGTATCTAACGGTAATAGCATGGTACATTTATGGTACAAAATAATTTCCATGCTTAAATACCATGGTATTCCTGGGTGTATCAAAAAATACTATGGTGTTACCATTGTCCATATCTGAGAAACCACACTTCCCTTACGAAAATTAACCATGGCTTTATTATAGTAAAAGTGTATTTTTTTTTTGGTGTATTGATTACCATTTGCATAACCACAGTTTTACTACAAGTACCATGGTTAAACTATGGTTAGTGTAGCAAAACCATGGATAATAGTACTATGGTAGTGCTATGGATTTCTTGAATATACCATGGAGTACCTAGTAAATTTCATGGTAAATGAATTTCTGTATGAGCATCTGATACTAGTACTGTACCGTGGTACCACCACACTACTTTTTGTACAGGCAGCTATTACTATGATACCATGTCCAAAAATCCAAGGTAATACCATGGTACTTTTTTGTAAGCACCATTTTGTCTCTACCAAGTGAATTACAGAATACCAGCTCCGCTTGTTAAAAAAATTACTGTGGTAATACCATGGTATACACCGTGTACTGTGGTACTGAATGAGTATGTACTTTTTTAGTTTCATCAAGCCTCTGCCAAAAGAATTATGTGAAATGTCCAGCTGGAGTTTATGGACTATGATGAGAAATTCACACGGGACTCCTCCAAATAAATGGCCCATCGTTTGGATGTCTTTCACAGAGTAGCTCCCAGGCGTTTGAGAACAAGGTGCTCAAAGCACGTAAACATCGAAGAATTTTCCGCCCGCAAATAAACTTTCTACTGCGATCCCACCATCTGTCGCTCAAAAAGCACCACTAATATAATTTCAATGCCACTAATGCAGTTTGGCTGAACACACAAAGGGGCTTTTCACTAGACGGAAGCTCTGACCTTCTGATTTATCATGATCTGTTTCTGCCAATTACACACATTACACACGTAATCCTCTTTGTTAAAGCTGTTTCCAACACTTTAAATTCAAGAAAAAAGGCCTGTACTGGCTGTCAGCATTTCAAATGGGAATGTTTGTAAATTTTAGAGTTAGTGTCAAGTCTAATCCTGGTCTTAACTGTCATTTTGTTATTAGAGTCTTTGTGAAGTCACTAGGTGGTGTCTGCCGGATGTAACGCCATTGAAGTGATTGAAGAGATAAAATGAGATGGGTTGCAGAAACCTGTTTATCAATTCTTATGGTTTTAAAACACAAACACACTCATTCAGACCCAAGTCTGGTGGCTCTTGCTCAGGATTCAGTTGAGACTTGTCTTCTTGTGCTACGAAGGTGTGCTGTGTGTTTCAAGGTTGTTCTCGTGTCCTAATTTATCTCTTTAGTTCAGGTTAATTTCTAACTAACAGACTGAGTTCCCAGCAGTGCCATGCTGCCAGAACAAATAAATCTTGCCCTCCTTTTCTTTCTCTCTCTTTTGTTTCCCTCTCACTTTCTCTATGGGTGTAAATCAGATTTCAACAAACCTGGCGCCCAGCGTAGGGCTTGTTTATATCTTTAAGTAGGTCAGTATATCATTAAAAAAGCACTAAGATAAGAGACAAGAGCACTGAGAAACTCTCTTTCTCCTGTTCTCTCTCTCCTTCAATAAAGAGAGAAGATTGAGAAGGGTATGGCGACGTTATCTATCACAATTTCTAATGCACCTGTAGTAAAAGTCAGCTATTGCGTCATTTCTAAATGTGAAGGTAACGCTTGTGTGTGTGGAATTGATGTATTAGAGATGTGTATGGTCATTTTGTCTGCTCAATTACTTGACACTGTTAAAATATTTTTTTATATTAATAATATATTTAGTAGTAGTATTGACAATAATAACAATAATAATAATATTTTATTACAATTAATTTTAATTGCAATGAATTTTAAAACAATTATTATTGTTGTTGTTGTTATTGCTAGTATCATTTAAATATTCAAAATATTTAATTAAAATTTATTAAATACACTGCTGGTCAAAAGTTTGGAATTATTTCAGTTTTTAAAAATTTCCTTTGCTCTCCCATACAGAATTTATTTGATTAAAAATATAGTAAAAAAGGTAATATTGTGAAATAATATTTTTTTAGTTTTCTATTTGAATATATTGTAAAATGTTTATTTATTTCTATGATGGCAAAGCTGAATTTTAAGCGTCATTCCTCCAGTCTTCAGTGTCACATGATCCTTCAAAATCATTCTAATATGCTGATTTGGTGCTCAGTTTTTATCAGTTGTTAATGGTTCTTCTTATTATTATTAGCATTGCTAAAGACAGTTTTTGCTGCTTAATATACAAAAATATTAAGCAGCACAACTCATTTCAACATTGATAATAAGAAGAAATGTTTCTTGAGCACCAAATCAGCATGTTAGAATGATTTCTGAAGGATCATGTGGTACTTTTGGGACATTTTAAAATGTATTCAAATAAAAACCAGTTATTTGAAATTGTAGTAATTTTTTACATTACTTTTTATTTTTTTTTTGGTATATAAATGCAGCATTGGTGAGCATAAGAGACTTCTTTGGAGAAAAAAAAAGAAAAATGATTCTAATCTTTTGATTGGTAGTGTGTGTATTTAAAGAAATACATTTAGACCCTGGCAATTGCAAAATTAAAAAGAGTCCCCTTTTTGGCATGTTTGTGATGAGTTGTTTTAGTTTATTAGTGTGAAATGAAAAAAAAAATGCATAAAACGGGTCAGCTCAATTATTGCATTTTCTTGTTTGATAATTGGCACTTCCATATGCGTGTATTGGTGCCCATCCTTAGTATGTGTAAGCACATTATACTGAGCCAGCCTTAAAAGTATATCACAGTGAGTCATGCCGCTTTTTCATTTAGTCTTGTGTCTTAATTGCACGACTGTTCCCAGGTGTCTTACCTAAGCTGCAATTACCCTCCAGAGGTAAAGACAGACTCTCACAGTCTGGCTGTGTCAGGGCATCACGCTGCACGCCCGTGGAGCTCATCTGACTCATCTTTCCCAGGCGGACTCAAATACGCAAAATGAAATATCAGATTCTCTTTGTGACATTTTTCCAGTTTTGTTCTTCTCTCCTCTCTCATTTGCGGCTTCTCAGTGAATTTGTTTCTGTTTCTTTGCCTTTAATTTTACATTTCAGCAGTGTTCCAAACCCTTTGAGAGCCACCTACCTAGACAGCATAGGCGTGTCACTGACGCAGAGGCCATCTTAGTCACTAGACAGTAAATTTGTACTGACTTTTAAAAGCATAGTTATTTGTCATATTTACATATATTGTAAAAAAATCTGTGAAGTTTAAAGTAAAATTGGCAGCTGTGGTTGCCAGAGCTTTATACCGTAATATACTAAATTGCTAAAATCTGTTATTTTAACCTTTTATAATATACTGACGACCACCTTAAAGAGAAACATGAAGTTCATCACAAGTAGTTTTTCCAGGTAAATACTGATATATAGAAGGTGCATGGTGAAATACACACACAAATACAAAACACCATCATGGTAACATGCATGACACTAAAGTAACGCAATAAATATTAATTTAACCACATAAGATGTAACACAAAACTCTAATTTACATAACTGATAAGACGAAATTAAGAAGAATCATCATATTTCAGTGAAAAAATATCAAATGTGAACTGTCACGTACAGAATTCTGGAAATGTCAATTTTAATGTAAATTATAAGATGAATCATTCTTTTTCACTTCCAAAAACTGTATATTTAGTAGTGAAATTATTAGAATTATTACAGTTTTTGACCATATAGATTAAGGGAATTTGCTGTAATTTTTACTGTAGCAGTTTTACAGTGTTTTACTGTCAAAATAACCCTATTTTTTGCACATCATCACAAAATGTTGTAGGATTTTTTACTCAGGCACCAAATAGAGTAGCCATTACAAGTTATTGTTTTGCATTCTGTGGGAGGATATGGTTTTCATTAGGAATGTCCATTTTATTTATCTATTTAATTCCATTTAAAATAAGAATGTGTTTTGTTTTGTTTTTCCCCCAGTTTATCGAATATCACAGAATGCTTTTATGGCCAGCATAACTGTGGTCAGGGTGGCAAACAGGTCCAGATGTACACAAAAATGCTTTAGTAGAGGAAAAACTTTCATCTGTGTGGGGCAGGTTTGGTGCGTGGAAGAAGTGTGGGTGTCTTTTTTTTAAATTATTATAAAAGAGGCACCAACTAAACCAAATGTAAATCATCAGTCTTGTTCCAGAAAGCTCTGGGGAAACGAGAGCACTCAGCATGGGGCCGCATGCATTTGAGTGTGTATGTAAATGCTGTGTTTTTACATTCAGATGCTGTTTTAGACTCTTTGATTGAATGGGTGAGGAGGAGTGATTATTCAGTGTAATTTGCACTTGTGTAAGGCTTTTGCCACCCACAGCCGCCCCTGAGGAGACTGATATCTGTCCGTGTCATTTACAGCGATTGCTTAGATTGAGAGAAGGTTGTCAAGACACATGACCTGCAGGAAAAGGTGAAGGATGGATAAATAGTTTGTCCCTCAGAAGATTTTGTCACTGGTTGGGAGATATAGACTGATAATAGGCAGGGAAAAATAATTAGGCTTTTGATTTAATCAGCCATTAGTTTGTTTAAATCTGCATATTGAGGTGCTATATAAAATGCTTATATATATATATATATATATATATATATACACACACACACTGTATTGCCAAAAGTATTGGGTCGCCCCCTTCTAATGAACAGGTTTGACTACTTTAGTAATTTCTATGAGTACGAATCTTAATGTTAAAGCATATAATGATTATTCCCAGGAAATTACGGGTGCCCCTAATATTATAGGGGGGGGGGGGGGGGGATTGGCGGCACCTCCTCCTCTCCTAAAATACGACAACGCCCCCCTCCCGGATTCAGTCAAAGTGGAAGAACCCCGGGACTACCCCGGGGGATAAACCACCAACCTAATCCTTATTTAATTCCGGGTGTGGGATTGGGAATGGGAGATTTCCTTTCAAAACTTATCAATAAAACACCAATGACTTGTACATACACTATATAGCAAAAATATTGAGACACCCCCTTCTTTAGAACAGAAAAATGCACTTCCAAATCTGTGGCAACAACAGCATGGGAACATCATTCATGTATTTAAAAATTGTATTTCCATCTCTTTTGCAACAGTTTTGGTAGTGTCTAAAATGACTGTACCCATATGTACAAGTCATTGGAGTTTGTTGATGAGTTTTTGGCTCAAGCTCTGCATTTACAGTCACACCAGAGGTGTTCAACTGGGATTAGGACTTGGTTTTATGCAGACAAGTCAAGTTCTTCCACACTGACTGAATCAATAATTTCCTTTTTGAACCTTGCCTTATACACAGAGGCATTGTCAGAATAGAATAGAATAGAATAGAATAGAAAAGAAAAGGGTCCTGTCCAAACTGTTGCTATAAAATTAGAAGCACACAATTCCCTAGAATATCATTATATGCTTAAACATTAAGATTTATACTCATAGAAATTACTAAAGTAGTCAAACCTGTTCATTTGAAGGGGGCGACCCAATACTTTTGGCAATATAGTGTGTATATCTATCTATATATCTATATCTATATCTATATCTATCTATCTATCTATCTATATATATATATATATATTCTCTCTCTCTCTCTCTCTCTCTATAGGGTAAACGTACCTATTAAGCTCACATACCCATTAAGCACACTTCCATTTTTGAGATCAGATTATAAAAAGAAAAAATTATTTATTATCCTACTTGATGTCTTAACCAATTGATATGTTTGTTACTATACACCTCCTATAATTTCAAGTCAATCGGATCGTTGCACACACACACTCCATGTGTTCACACTGTCTGGCAGCCATTTTGAAAGCTGTCTAAAAACTTTCACTAAAAGAGGAGCCCCTTAAATGTGCATTTTTTTAGATTTTTAAGCCTTTAGATGTTTAAGTTTCTCTACTTTTTGTAAAATTAAGAGATTAATGTTCAGACGTTTACATATTATAACCTGGAACTTTGATGTGGGAAATAATTACATTAGATCCAAAAGATAGTTTTAGCGACATAGCACAGATGCTACAGAACCCAGTTAGCTGACTAGCTGTATAAAATTGTGTGCTACGCTAACATATTACTTCACAGGCATTACTGGCTTGTACTTTTACTTCCATAATATTATAAATTGACAGATTAATGCTGGTCTGTGGTTTTACAGTGCTGTAATTTTTAAAGATTTCATATTATTTTGAGGTAAGCTTAAAGGGTACACTACTATGAAAATCACACAGCTTCAGTGTGATATCAATAAGAAAGTATAATTTCATAAATATTCTTAATAATAGTTGTTCATAATAAAATATGTATGAACTTAATACATGACCTAGACTATTTATTTAGCAAAATCCTGTCATTTTAATAAATATTACATGAAATTTATTAAACATTTTTGCTGCTCCAATTAAGCTCAGTGTGCTGTCTTTAAGCTCTTCCACATTGAACGTCTATGTAAATACTTCATAAACAGACTTTAAATATTAACTGATGGTTGTAACTTTAAGTTAAATTAAACGATTTTCTATGGATTCTGTCAACTCAAATCTGCAGACTGGCTCTGATCTTTGCCAACTAGCATCAGCTTCTCCAGATTGTAAATCTGTGGAAAATCGGGGCAAAAATCGTGTAGTGTATTCCAGCCATAAGTGACTATAGATAAGTTTGCATCCATGTAATAAGAGGCTTCATAATGAGGCTAGTTTCTGTGTTCATCCCCATGAATTAAATGTTTTATTGGTTTGTTTTATTTGATTTTTGAATGTGTTACTTAGCTGAACGTGGACTAGTCTACGGTAGATGTTGATATGTGCTTAGATGATACTTCACTATGAATATATAACTGATCGACTTGAATGCCTTGTTGCTTGATTTTAGTGTTCTGTTTTTTTTGTGATTGACTTTGTACCTTCAAAAATATATATTTTTACAATTATTCTTTAAAAATTTTCCTTAAAATAAACAAGAATTTTTAATAAAACATGATGTGAGCTTAATGGGAACAGGGGTGTGCTTAAAGGGTACAAAAATGTACCCATTAAGCACAGCCAGACTTTTTGAATTTAATGATGTATATCTTAATTGAAATGCTTTTGTCATTTAAAATAAAATTAAATATTTTTGTGTGAGAGATTAATATTTTATTTTAACATAACTTTTTATACTGAAACCAATATCTTGTGCACTAAAAATGTCTCAATGTAGATTTTGGTGAGCTTAATAGGTACGTTTACCCTAGATATAAATATACATATACATATATGTAGCATTTGAACCAATCAGACACACAATTTTGCATTTGATTTAACAAATCAATTAGTTATTACTTTAACAAATAGTCACACACCCCTCACCGAATACACATACTGGGTGCTAGTATGTCTGTCAATGACTTCAGGCCCCCGGTTCCATGGCAACCGATCTGATAATACTAGTTTATTGCTCAAAGGAATGCGGGCAGAGCAACACTCACTTCATATCCCCTTATGAAAGAGACATTATGCCATAAAAATGGACTCTTCTCTAATTCATAGAAAAACCTTTCTTTGAATGAACACACATATCTTCAGGTCATTGTGTATATTATTACTGTTCTTGTATATGTTCTTGTGTATTGTATCCTGTTTTATGCATGCTTATGATAGATCACTAGTTAATATTACCTCACTTATACCATGTTTGGTCTCTATCAATTTGTCTTCGGATGATCTAATTGAGAGTATATATTATATGTTGATACCTATGCAACATATAAGTGTTCTAAGAATCTTTAATAGTTTGCATATCAACTTCCAATCCAGCTCATATGCAAATTACCATGCATGGAGACAAAGAGTCGTAAACTTTCCCTCCAAAAGTTCAAGACACCATTGGCTCTTTGACACCCAGAGGTGTGACCTCTATAGCAGATAAAGCTCTCACTTCAGTGACGCCCCTCCAGTCTGCGGTTCTGTTAGATCCTAAGAGGATGAGAAGGATGTGAGCTAGGACTCTTCTGGACCCTTAAGTTTTGCGCCAGGCCTTGCGGCCTTGACTTTCCATTCAACCAAAGCTCCTTGGACCTCAGCAGATCTCTTTCTTAGCTCTTTTTCACTTTCTACCTGGGAAGAACATCTCTACCTCAGAACATCTTTGGAATTCATCACTCTTCAACCCGGAAGAACGTGATCGGGAGTCTAAAACCTTGAAACCATTAAGACTTTCATCCGAGACTGCATTCCGGACACTCGTCACAACCAAGGCAATGCAAGTATCGTACATTTAACTAAACGAAACAGAGGTTTAGTATAAGTTATAGACCCCGTTATAAACAGCGCTGATGGTTTTACTCAGGTGGTTAACTGACTCTTTCCATAACTGCATTCTCTAATGGCTTCATTCATCCACTTTAGCTCCCCTTTGTATGTACACGTGAGTGTATGTTTATTCGTTTGTTTGTTTAGATTAGTTATGTGTGTTAGCGTTTAGTTAATAAAAATTGTGTGCACAAATTACATGAGTTTCTGGTTCTGCCTTGCAAATTAAATGTCTCTTTACGATTTTGACCCTCGCTACTTGCTCTAATGCATTAATAGGAAAATATTTTCTGTGGCCAAGGAAATATCGGAGTTATATGAAGTATATAGTAAATATAGGAGCTGATATGAACTTACGCTGAATGTTCGCTGGACTGACAGCTCAGTTGATGGCAATTTAATTCTGCTACAGTTATTACTGTCAGCCGATATAAATAATTGTAATTAATCATAATTAATTGTAATTATTTATATACACCCCCTATACAAATTTACATATATATATATATATATATACAGCATCTCAAAAATTTGAATATCATGGAAAACTTATTTCAAAAAGTGAAATCTTCATATATTTTAGATTCAGTCACATGTAAAGTAACATTTGTGTTTTTGTTTTAATTTTTGATGATTAGAGCCACAGCTCATGAAAGTCAAAATCCAGTATCTCAAAATATTAGAATATTTTTATTTGAGTTTCATTAAATGACCATCCCTACAATATAAATTCCAGGTATCTCTTGTTCTTTGAAACCACAATAATAGGGAAGACTGCTGACTTGGCAATGGTCCAGAAGACAATCGCTGACACCCTCCACAAAGAGGGTAAGTCACAGAAGGTCATTACTGAAAGGAGTGACTGTTCACAGAGTGCTGTATCAAAGCATATTAAATGCAAAGTTGGCTGGAAGGAAGAAATTGGGTAGGAAAAGGTGTTCATGCAACAGATATGACTGCAAGCTTGAAAATACTGTCAAGCAAAGCCAATTCTAACACTTGGAAGAGCTTCACAAGGAGTGAACTGAAGCTGGAGTCAGTGAATCAAGTCACCACCACGTTCAGATGTCTTCAGGAAAAGGGCTACCAAGCCACTTCTGAAACAGAAACAACGTCAGAAGCATCTTACCTGGGCTAAGGAGAAAAAAACTGGACTGTTCCTCAGTGGTCCAAGGTCCTCTTTTCAGATAAAAGTAAATTTTGCATTTCATTTGGAAATCAAGGTCTGTAGTCTGGAGGAAGAGTGGAGAGGCACAGAATCCAAGCTGCTTGAAGTCCAGTGTGAAGTTTCCACAGTCAGGGATGATTTGGGGTGCTGTGACATCTGCTGGTGTTGCTCCATTGTGTTTTATCAAGTCCAAAGTCAATCCAGCCGTCTACCAGGAGATTTTGGAGCACTTTATGCTTCCATTCAAGGATGTTTTTTATGGAAACGTTGATTCTTCAGCAGGACTTTAGCACCTGCCAATAAAGCAAACCATCATGGTTTGCTGACCATGATGTTACTGTGCTTGATTGGCCAGCCAACATGCCTGACCTGAACCCCATATAGAATCTATGGGATATTTTCAAGAGAAAGATGAGAAACAGTCGATCCAACAATACAGACGAGCTGAAGGCTCAATAGTGCCTCAGCAGTGCCACACAGCGACTGCTCTATGCCACACCTCACTGATCCTGGAATTTGTGCTAAAGGAGCCCCGACCAAGTATTGAGTGCATAAATTAACATACTTTAAAGAACTTGAACTTTTCTGTTTTACTAATCCATTTTTTGACCTTAGGAAATATTCTAATATTTTGAGATACTGGATTTTGACTTTCATGAGCTGTAAGCTCTAATCATCAAAATTAAAACAAAAAAACTTTTGAAATGTTTTACTATACATGTAATGAATGTAAAATATATATATGAAAGTTTCAGTTTTTGAAATGAAAATGAAGTTTTTCACGACATTCTAATTTTTTGAGATGCACCTGTGTATATATATATAGGTGCTGGTCATATAATTAGAATATCATCAAAAAGTTGATTTCACTAATTCCATTCAAAAAGTGAAACTTGTATAATGTATACATTCATTCCACACAGACTGATATATTTCAAGTGTTTATTTCTTTTAATTTTGATGATTATAATCAGATAACTAATGAAAACCCCAAATTCAGTATCTCAGAAAATTAGAATATTGTGAAAAGGTTCAATATTGAAGACACTTCGGTGCCACACTCTAATCAGTCAATTAATTCCAAAACACTCTGCAAAGTGCCTTTAAATGGTCTCTCAGTCTAGTTCTGTAGGCTACACAATCATGGGGAAGACTGCTTGACTTGACAGTTGTCCAAAAGACTTACTCATTACACTTTAATAAGGAGGGCAAGACACAAAGGTCATTGGTAGTATGGCTGGCTGTTCATAGAGCTCTGTGTCTAAGCACATTAATAGAGAAGCTAAGGAAGGAAAAGATGTGGTAGAAAAAGTGTACAAGAATAGGATAACTGCACTGGAGAGGGATCAGTGAAACAAAACCCATTCAAAATGTGGGGGAGAGCCAAAGAGTGACACTGCAGCTGGAGTCAGTGCTTCAAGAACAACTACGTGTACAGACGTATGCAAGACATGGGCTTCAGCTGTCGTGACTTTGTGTCAAGCCACTTGAACAACAGACAGCAACAAGCGCCCTACCTGGGCTAAAGACAAAAAGGACTGGACTGCTGCTGAGTGGTCCAAAGTTATGTTCTCTGATGAGCAAATTTTGCATTTCTTTTGGAAATCAGGGTCCCAGAGTCTGGAGGAAGAGAGGAGAGGGTAACAGAATCCACGTTGCTTGAGGTCCAGTGTAAAGTTTCCACAGTCAGTGATGGTTTGGGGTGCCATGTCATCTGCTGGTGTTGGTCCACTGTGTTTTCTGGAGGTCCAAGGTCAACACAGCCGTATACCAGGAAGTTTTAGAGCACTTCAAGTGCTCCTGCTGCTGACCAACTTTATGGAGATGCAGATTTCATTTTCCAACAGGATTTCAGCACCTGCACACAGTGCCAAAGCTACCAGTACCTGGTTTACGACCATGGTGATCTCTGTTCTTAATTGGCCAGCAACTTGCTTGGATTCTTAACCCCATAGAAAAATCTATGGGGTATTGTAAGAGGAAGATGCGATATGCCAGACCCAACAATGCAGAGCTGAAGGCCACTTCATCAGAGCAACTCTGGGCTCATAACACCTGAGCAGTGCCAGACTGATCGACTCCATGCCACGCGGCATTGCTGCAGTAATCAGGGCAAAAGGAGCCCCAACTAAGTATTGAGTGCTGTACATGCTCATACTTTTCATGTTCATACTTTTCAGTTGGCCAAGATTTCTAAAAATCCTTTCTTTGTATTGGTCTTAAATAATATTCTAATTTTCTGAGATACGGAATTTGGGGTTTTCATTAGTTGTCAGTTATAATCATCAAAATTAAAAGAAATAAACACTTGAAATATATCAGTCTGTGTGGAATGAATGTATACATTATACAAGTTTCACTTTTTGAATGGAATTAGTGAAATAAATCAACTTTTTGATGATATTCTAATTATGACCAGCACCTGTATACATACATACATACATACATACAGAGAGAGAGAGAGAGAAGGTATATAATATATAAGCATTATAATATAAGCTTATATAATGCGCATATATATATATATATATAAAGCATTATATTTTATATATATATATATATATATATATATGTGTGTGTGTACATGTGTATGTATGTGTATATAAATAATACATATAAGCATTATATATGCAGTGTATATAATATATAAGCATTTTAGCACTTCAAGCATTTTTTTACAAGAATATTTAAGTTACTGAATTTAAATAAAAAGTAAATTAAAAGTTGATAGAAAACAATACAACAAAGTGTATGTGGACATTTTGTTAATGAATATTTTATGTTTTCATTCTCTTGAACTTCTGGAAAACAAAGAAGGCATTGTAAAGCACAATAAAAACATTATAGTAATGTCTTTTATTGTTCAACTTTAACATTTATCTTGCCTACGAGTCATAAAATGATTAAAGTTTATGTTGTTTTATCATTTATATTATCGTTAAGATTATCTTAATATGCCCACAAGTCTGGTGTCTTACCCAACTAAGGTCCATTTACATAAATGTGTTTCAGTTCTAATAAATTCAGTTAATTTATTAGTATTTATTTATTCAATCTCCTTAAGGTGAAGTCACATTAGTGAAATTGCAGCAAAATTTCTGAAACAAAAGGTACGTTGTCTCTTAACAGAGATGTAAAAAGCACAGAAGTCACATTCAAACAAGCAGGTTTTTGTTGCTCAATGTGGCAAATTCATATTTTGCATTGAAATTGTAATTTCGAGAGTGAAGCTGAGAAAAGAAGGGAGCTGAAATTCATGAATGAAGAAGCAAATAAGTGAATGAATGGAAGTGTAGGAATGAACTATCTGAGGTCGGTTGAGGAATGACCTTGGTAGCTAATGGGTATAATGAGTATTCTAGACAGCAGAAACCGAGATCAGAGTTTCATTTCATCGCCTGACCCGATTCATCTGTTATTGGGAACAGAGAACAGAAGGTTTGCAAGGACGCTGGGTTAATGGCGTGTCATCGCTGACCCTGGATCAGCTCGTCAAAGACAGCATAAAATTAAGTGTCAAAAAGAGACTCCAGTGTGGCTGTGAAGATAACGGAAGGTCAAGGACAATTTGTTTAAAGACCAGTTTGCTCTGCTATCAAGCTTTTTGGAGAGCACGCAGAACAAGAAGCGACGGAAGGAAGGAGGAATAAATAATTCAGATCGCTTTAATGCTTAGTGGGGTTGTTTTGTAATGCAATTAAGCCTTAGACCATGATTTATGTATTTTAAAATAATACACACATGTGCTTCTTGAATCTATTGTAGCATTTATTTTACATGTCTTGAAAAATGCTTACGACGTTACCGCTGGGGCCAGTGCAGGCAGACATTATTATGGGCCTGGGTGTGTTCATCAGAGCTGAAAGTAGCGTGAATGAGACTGAGAGACAGAAACAAACCCTTTAAGTGGGTGGAGGAAACGGTGCATCTTACACACACACACACACACACACACACACACACACACACAATTAACAAAAGCACAACAGGAAAGCCAAATGGGAGGTCATTATGTAACTAGGGGTAAGGATAGGGTAAGATGATTTTAGACACACATATACAGACTGCTTACATAGTATTTAGACTCCCTGTGGCTCCACTCAAGTGCTTAAGTACAGCTCTTCTTGACGGCATGAACCCAGGTTCACTACAAGTCATCTTCCCCAGCCATGACAATGTGGACTTTGTAATGAGCAAAAATTGTTGGCAAAAAGGGGGGAAAATTCCTTTTGAATACATATTTTTTTTAATAAAAATATTTATTTATTTTACTTTTGTTCTTAAAATACAAGACTGTTACAGTATTTTTGTATTTATGTATATTATTTATTTATTTTAGTTATTTTTTTCTTAAAACACAGGACTATTATGAGTGATTGATCTATTTATTTACTTAAAATATAGTACCTTTAAAATATTTTGAATTAATTTTATATTCATTTTTTTATTTAAAATGTAGTGCCTTTAATATATTTTGCACTATTTATTTATTTGTTTTTTATTTTGACATGTATATTGTATAATAAAATATAGTATTACGATTTTTTACATTTACATTATTTTCAGTTAATTAAGAAAACATTAAGTGCTTTCTCATTGCTATAATTCATCTGGAAGTTTTACTTAAGTTTTGTTTTTAAATGAAAATGATTGTGATAAAGCACTATAATGTAACTAATTGTATTGTTAATATAAGCAAAAATGAAAGATGGTACAAGTAAACAAAGGAACACAAAAAAATACAATATGTAATAGTAACAACACAAAATGATGCTTAAATATTTTAGTTAAAATGTCTTTTTTCCACATTACATAATTTTTTTTTTTTTTTTTTTTTTTTTTTTTTTTTTTTTTTGTATAATAAGAATTGGAGGCCCGCTTATTTTTTAAATAATGTCACAATGTAAAAAATCATCTTAAATATCCTGTTCCTTTTCTTTGTATATTTGTTTTGGTTTGAAATATGACTTGGACTTGTTTATCAGGATTCATGAGTTTTCATCCATTTATTTAAATATGTGTTCTTTGAAATGTTTGATGGTTAGATTAGTTATTTAAAGTGTTTGGTTTCTCTAATAATAGCCTTATATCTGTTTATCTGTGGATGTCCACTCTGTGTGTTCTCTATTTCCCCCTCCTCCTTTCTCTTTTGTTTTTTTTTTTTTTTCCCGCTCTGTTGTGTTTAGTGCATGTGCTTCAGGGTGTCAGTGACAGTGCAGGAAGGAAGCAGTCGTCGCTTGTATGAGAGAGCTCCTGTTAGCAAACGGCCAACGACTTCCCAGTTCACTCAAAGATCACAGAGATCTGCCCCCAATTCACTCACACACACTCATTGTGAAACATCCGTCTGTCTGCTCCCCCTGTGTGTTTTCCTCCTTCGGAAAACTGCTTTTTGCATGCCAGTGTCGCCCTTTATTGCTTTTTTTCCATTTTATGAAACTTTCTGGGCACATTTTGGAGATAGTAGTATTTAAACAGAATTAGGATTAGTTGGTGAGTTTTGTTCAGATTGTCCTCTTCTCAAGCTAGTCACAGAATCTTTTAGGCTGGTTTTTCGGAAGGGTAGCACTGGCTGAAGAAACGTTTGAACTTGAAGAGCTGGATTTAGGCTTTGCTTGAATTGTTACCCTGCCAGCAAACCCTGAGAGGGAATCTCAAAGCTTCAGTATGAAACAGAGGTGAAGAGAGGGTCAGAAAAAGAGCCTGTGGATTTTTAAGTTTTTGAAAGAAGTCTCTTATGCTCACCAAGGCTGCATTTATTTAACTAAAAATACAGTAATATTTCAAAATATTATTACAATTTAAAAATAACTGTTTTATATTGATATATATATTAAAATGTCATTTATTCCTGTGATGGCAAAGCTGAATTTTCACCAGTCTTCAGTGCCACAGAATCTTTCAGAAATCAATCTAATATGCTTACTTTGTGCTCGAAACGTTTTTTATTATTATTTATGCTTAATATTTTTTGTGGAAACGGTGATGCATTTTTTTTCAGCATTCTTTGATAAATAGAAAGGCAGATTGTTTTTTTGCAGAAATGCAAACGCATGTGTGTATGAGTGGCACTGCATGACCCACTGGATACTCATGTGTCAGTTTGCTTGTCCAGTGGGTGTTTGGCTTCCATTCACTTCACATAACTAAATAGACTATGTAACCATGAGGAAGGATTAGAGGAAGTCTGACATGCAGATGCAAGGACTTTTCTGCAGTAAATGCAATTTAAGATTCATTTCTTTCAGTTTCCCAGGTTGCTGACCTCTGGTCTATGTAAAGCTTCTTGGGATCTCTAATACTGGCTTCACTCCCCTCATAACAGATGATAGATGGATGCTGTCATGTGATATGAATCAGAAACATAAATATGAAACTGGAGAATTAGTAAAAGAGGAAGTACACAGTGTTCCTTCCTGATTTTAGTGGAACAGCTGAAATTAAATGGCCTGGTTTGGAAAGATGGGGGTTGTTTGGATCTGGAATTTGTTGGCGTTGCTTCACCACAGTAATGGAAATATTCATTGTGATCTTTGGAGTTACATAAGTACAAAGTCATTGTACTGCTATGGATAGATATTCTTATCTCAAGATTTAAAAATGTTCATTATAATCTTTCTTCAAAATGTGCGCTAGCCTTTTCTCCCTTGTTTGTGTGGGTCAAGAAATATACCCTTATTCGCACACTTTTCACAAATCCAGTCAAATCCTAGTGGATCATATCCAGTCCCTCTCTACATTATCTCAAAATGAATATGTTTCCATATAAAAATGTTACATTACATGAGTTTATGGTTTGCAAAATGCTGTTTAGTGTTGTCTTTGACAGTTCAGTCAAAATATTTTCATTCAGCTTTTACGCCATTGCTTGAGAATAGATTTTGAGCTAAAATGGAAGTTCATTTATGGGTCTCTTCCAAAAACTGGTGAGCTGCCTACATAGGTAGTTGCCGTCTATGGCAGAGATAGAACCTCGTAATTGATTTGGAACATTCTACGTGCTTCCTAGATAGGCAGTTCACTAGGTTTTGGAAGAGAGCTATAATGTTGCCCTTGGTATCAAATTAAAGCTCTGTTGGGGCCTCCCACAGAAACATTTTTCCAGTCTGTTTTTGCCAAGCTTTAATGAACCAAATAAGCACGTTGGCCCCTTCATTTCCGTCCCAGAAGATACTCACAGATGTGCTATTAAGAGAGCAGAAAAACCTAATGGACCTTCAGAAGCAGTCGAGTGGTACGGTGTGAGCGACGTTAACCCGGCTAAAAAACTACTTCATTTCTATATGGGAGGTGAATTCCCCCTCCTTTTTTGTGTTTTTCTAAAATGGGTCAGCAGATGTTATGAGTAGAGGTGGAGGGAAAGAAAGAAAAAAGAGGAGGTGGAAGAAAAGTATCCAAGACAAACAATTTGCTTTGGCGTGTGGGCCGCATGGAGAGAGAATGGCTCCGGCCAATAGCGATGCTCTGAATGGTTTATGTTCACTTTTTGCTTTGTTTTTTCTGAGCCGAGAGAGCAAGTTATAGTCTTACCAATAAGATTTTTAAACAAAAGACAATAGTTCTTTGTTCTAGTCCTCAATTTTAACTTGTGATGGTGTGTTTTATTTAACTATTCTGGAGACAAGGGGTTTGTAGTGTCTTAGTTTACTTTTGGTTTGGCCTGCACTGACTTTTGCTCTTCTAACTTCTGGAATCTCTGAGACTAAAAATGTGCAAGCAGACAAAAGCAAATTCTACGAATATAAAGCTCAATGGACATTCAGAGCGGTGTTATTATAATGAAGTAAAACTATTAAAATAATTTTTGTTAATTGAGATAAAGCTGAAATAAAATATTAGATATTTTAAACTTGAATAAATAAATATATTACATTTTAAAACTTGAAAAGGTGAAGTCACAAAAGCATATAACAAAGTACTAAAACTAAAAACGAAACTGAAAATATTAAAAGAAAAGCTAATTCAAAATATAATAGTATATAAATAATTACTTACATAAAACAAATTCGAAACCAAGTGCACCAATCGAAAAACAACATTTTACAGCTGGTGAGAACTGTAATAAAGATGCTGTAGACAATTAAACCTGAAACTCAAATCCACATGCTCTGACACTCTACCACATTATGAGTTTGTTGTCACTGTAGTGTGCAAATTATCATGCGTTGCATCACTCAGGTGTTAAATTTGTTAACATTCTAAAAGAAATAGACTTGACTTGTTAAACTAGCAGTTGAATGGGGCTGCATCTCCTTGTATCGATCTAATGTGTTAAGTTGTGTTTGTTTGTGGTGTACCTTTGCAGGCCATCACACCCAGGTGTCACAGTGCCCTCCCAATGAGTTTGAGTGTCGAGGAACAGATGTGTGCATTCACCTGAGCAAGCTGTGCGACGGTGTCCCAGACTGCACGGATGGGCGTGACGAGGGGCCGCACTGTCGAGGTAACACGCATGCAGAACTCAGTCTGATCACGAATGATTATTTTTCATCAAATCTTTTTTTTTTTCTTTGTCTAGTTGAAGTTAGGAATGGATTGATGGGTTCTCTACAAGGCATTTCCACTTAATCAGTGCTAGCTAATACTGTCAGCCAGTATGAGAGATACTTGGTCCAGCTGATGAAATCATTACTAGCCCAATCAGACCCAATCAAACAATCTTACATTTGTTGACAGTCAAAGTCTTTTTATGACTTGCACACTTAATGATTTACTTTTCAGTGCTGTTCTGTCAATAAATGTAAATATTGCTGCCATATCTGACACAGATATATGATATATATGGCACAGTTGAGCTTTTGTCAAAATGGTTGTGGCTTGAGTGTCTATAAAAATCTGAACAGATTTTAAAACAGTAGGCATTATACACTTGATGACTTTGTATATACTTACAGAGGAAAAACTGGGCTTCATACATTAATCCTTCTACTGGATGTGATCATAGTCCAATGCTAACAAATTGGAATCTATGCCTATCATACACTGTGCAATTTTCAGTCAACTCTGACTGGCAAAAATCTGCTGACTGGCTCTGACTTTGTTGACTCCTCCAGACTGTAAATCTGGACAAAAGTTGCATTTTGTATTCCAGCCTTTAATTAATTTTAGAAGCATTATTTAGAATATGGTGAAAATTATAATATTATTTAAAAATTAAATATATAATATAGGGTAGAGTGGGGGAAAATGCCCCTCTTAAGGACTGTGTAATTTTTTTCTGTGAAACAAAAGTTAAATGTGTTCAGAAAAGTTATCATAGATTTTTAGACAATCTATAGATTTTTGACAGATTTTTAACAAAAATCAAATTTGTATCAAGGGGGCGTTTTACCCCACCTGTGGGTCTGACAAAGCAATTTGCTTTAAACATTTTACAGCAAAATCAGAGTACAGGCAGTTTTAGCTTAAAATTAAAAAGAATATAATCTAATTATGAATTACAAAATTACAATAGCCTATTTGAAACATTTTGTTAGCTGATGTTAACTGGCTAGCTAACTAGCTACCTGATGCTAACTTGATGTAATTTTTAAATATAAAATACATATATTTTTATTTAACCAACTAGTTAGAAAACATTTGATGGAAAAACAAAGGATTTGATGTTCAGAACAGAGTAACTACAGTTATTGCCCATTGCCCCCTGGGGGCGTTTTACCCCACTGACTATATTTGAGAAAAAAATTATGTCATTCTGAAAATATAATTATATTTTTATTAAATAACACATACTCCCTATCTACAGGCCCTACTGTTCTCATATCATATATAACTGTGATGTT